>JAQIUQ010003013.1:0-130000 GCA_030378365.1 Hybognathus amarus | reverse complement strand
TTTGTATAAATTCTTAATATTTTAATACTTTTATTTAATAAGTGAATTGTGCTGCTTATCTCGCGAGAATTTAATTACAATAAGTTTTCGGGGTGGTGATGGCTCAGTGGACAAGACACAGGTGTGAGACACGCCTTTGGTGTGAGAGACCCAGGTTTGAATCCACTGTGAGACAATGTGTCCCTGAGCAAAACACTTAACCCCTAGTTGCTCCGGCGTGCGACCTCTCACATATCTTGCAATTGTAAGTTGCGTTGGATAAAAGAGTCAGCTAAATGAATAAATGTAAATAAGTTTTGAATGAGTTTCAGTATTTCTCAGCATGTGATTGGCTGTTCGCTATTGATGTCACACCTAAACTCCTAAACTCAGGATCAAAGCCTGAGTTGACAGAGAAAGTTGATGATCAGCATCATAGTACCAACAAAGCCTGGTTGGATTAGTTTGGTTTTATCAACTCCGAAACTAATCCTGCAACCCTGAGTTTGTTAATGTACCATCAGGGTACAGCAGTGATGTTTTCATCAGTGATGACGATGACGAAATTATTTCGTTGACACACCATTTTTTTATGACAATAACGCGACGATGACTAGCTAAAAATAGCTCTAAGGTGACTAAAACCTGACGAGACGTTTTCAAGTTTTCGTTGACGAGACGAGACGGAACGAAAATTATTATAAGTCTGACCTTCACAATGCATGCAATTTCTGCCTGCTTTGTGTGAAATCTGTCTGTATTGAGTTAAAAAAGTATCAGCAATGCTGCCTTTTCCTATCGGGTGCTCCCAGCACCGGCCGTCGCGCGCACACCAGATTCCACACAACAACAACACAGGGTTTTATCATAGTTTTTGTATTAAGTCAAGTCAATAGAGTCGGACAAAAACTAGGATAAAACCTGTTGGAAAGCATATTTTGCAGCGATGTTTGTGTTTGCATATCAATGAACATCCCTGACCACTCTGTGAGTTTGATGTCTTTGTAAACGAATGTTTAATGCATTTTATGAATGATTGTTTGGGTGCTAACACACAAACCTAAAATTCTCGGGACAACAGCATTTGTCAATCTTAACCATTCTATTTCATCAGAAATGATCTTAAAACAGGGCTTTAAGTGTAAAATATCCGAACTAACCAAGACCAAATACAGTGTTTATTGAGGGATTGTTTATTTATTTTTATGTTCAACACACTCCGTGTCATGTTTGTTTCATACTTTATATTCAAGTATGCATTCCTAACCTATGTTCAATGCACCTCAGTATTAGATATTTTATTATTTTGTTTTTAGACTGTTTGCAACTTTGCAGTTTGCACAAGTTAAAGATAGACAGGGTTGTATAATGTATGTGTTTACAAATAATATGCATCTTATTGTTGCATACTACGTTGTTCATTGCACTTCAGCAATTTCTCAAATAAAGCTACAATTGCCAAAGTGAGAATGTTTTTATTCCTGGCTTTTTTGGAGTAAAACAGTGATTCCACTGTTACCACTTTATCTGTGTGTAATGTTCTAGTAGCTCAAAGTTTTTGCTGTTGTTTAAACTTTACACCATTCCTTTATTACTGTGATAGCTGGTGAAAATAGCTTTTAATATTCAGGGGTAAAACTATAACTTGAAATATGGGGATTAAAGGTTTCTGCCCAATGTGACAATGAAGTACAGCTTGGCAATGGCAGCACTGCATCTCAATCTATGATAAAGTCTAGTTCATTATGCAAAGGTTTTAAGGTTAGCTTGTTTTATGAATTGCAACACTTGCTAAACCTGTCAAACCTAAGCCCATTTCCAGTACTTTTTAAACTCAATTAATTTGTTAAAGACTACTTTTTTTCCTTTTACTAAAATTGACTAAACTTGACTAAAACCTTTTGTGATTTCGTCGACTAAAACTTGACTAAAACTATTAAGTTTATAAGTGACTAAAATGTGACTAAAACTTGAAAGCATTTTCGTCCAAAAGACTAAGACTAAAACTAAAAGGGCTGCCAAAAACAACACTGTGGTACAGGTCCCTGGTTTGTTCCAAAACAATGACAAAATTTGCATTTAGGTAATATAAGCATTCAAAATTTACAGTCTCTCACTTCAACTAAAATGTTTTTATGACATCACTGCGGACTTCAGTGCGGACAGCTTCTCATCACATCTCTATCCAATCAAATGCTCTCTAGAATCTAACATACTATCAACGCTCAAATTTGTTTCCATGGCGCTGTCAAGAACGACTTGCAGTCAGTGAGGTAAACTAAATACTATTGGCTAATTGGCTATTTGAAAAGTGGGAGGAGCCATTCAATATGTCCTGCCTTAGCTTCCTGTTTCAGTGATAATTAGGTCAACACATCATAAAAAAAACTACGCGTTCCAAGGCACTTTAGCCAAGTAAAGCACTTTAGCTACTTTAGCTAAGTAGGACACCAAGGCACGCATAATATCATTATGAACAAAAATCGAGCAGGTTAGCCGTGTTGCCAACGCATTCTCATCCCAAAACTTCATATACAACACTTTTGCCAATGCGTAGACATCCAACACACATGGCACCCTTTAGCTTCAATATAACACGCACAGAGTATGGGTAGGATTAGGTCTGGGGTAGGGTTAGGGTTAGACCACTAGGAGGTGCCTTCTGGCCCATATATATCTGCATCTCATATTGATGCTAAAGGGTGCCATGTGCATTGGATGTCTACACATTGGCAAAATATATGACATCTTGATGAGAATGGGCTGGTGTAGCAAAATGGCCATGAAACCAGCTGAAAACCAATCAATTTTATTGCGACAGAAAATACAGTTTGCTCAAAATAATCTCAAACTTACCTGGGTAGAAACTGAAACCTGCTTCATGCAGCAGGTCATTGAGATGGCTAACAAGAAAATATGGATCAGAAAGTCTGAAAGAGCTATTACAGGGCTGAAGGTATTGAGAGAACAATCCCTCTGATACACTGGTCTAAATCGTGTCCTGTGTCACTGGTGATCTGGTCTTGTGTTTGTTTTGGGTGGGTTTTGCACGTGCTTGTTTCCCGTGTTTGGGTAAGTTTCTATGGTTTCTCATTGATTTGATGTGGATTTGCACCTGTTGTTAATTTTGTTCATTAGTCAGCTTGTGTATTTAAACCCTCTGTTTGTTCAGTTCTTGGTCCATTCTCGTCCTTATATTTTTGGTTGTTCTGTTCCAGTGTTTGCCATTGTATATCCCTGAGTATTTTGTTTCAGGTTTGTTAATAAAGCTACTTACTGCTGCGACTAATATATCCAGCTCTTTATTTCATCCCTGCTGCAACCTATGCTGACATCCTGATCCTGGCTGCACTATTTCCAGTGGTGACTGATTTTAAAATAGAGGAGGCACACTAATTGTATCAGTCTGGGGAGGAGAGGTTGATATAAAGGGAGGCTAGCCTTCTTCTGCAACATATTTACTTATAACACCTTAAAGGGGTCATGAAATGGCTTTTTAAATGTTATTATATTGTTGTCTGAGGTCAATTTATGAAGTTTGCTTGGTTTTTGCATTCAAAAACATCAAAATGAATGAGAAATAGGCTATTTTGTACCCAAGTTGTGAGCCTATCTGAAAAACGGTCGGTTTTTATGGGCGTGTCGCACTGAAGACTTGGAAATAACTGCTGTGAGTGGATAACAGTTTTGCATACTATGAGTTTAACTCACCCGTCGGTGCACGTGGGGGAAACCGTCCAATGTTGTCAAATGACAATCGGATTCGCCCATACATGTTCGACCAAGAGTCCATGTGTTGTACAATTCCTGTCAGATCCAATATAGATGGCACAGCACCGTTCTTTACTCTTAATCCGTCTGCAAATCCAGTCTTGTTTACAAAACAATCCTCAGTGAAATGAAGCGAACAGACGACGATGTTTTACCCTCATCAGCTAGAACGTCATTAAAAATAAAGTTTATTCATGCAGTCCTATTGTCTTCCACAACCAGGCACTGCACAATTATCTGTATTGCTCGGTAGCTGGATCCGGTTTGTCATCACGAGGTAGGCATGTATGTTATGCTACTTAGCTATGCGTGTAATGCGCGAATCGGTGGGCGGGGCTAAACCAGCCGTGTTGAAGCAGGTGTTGATCTTCTTCTGCGGGGTGGTGTTTTAACAAATTTGACGTCATATTTCCCCACTTTTAAAAATCGAGTCGTTTGTTGAGGCTGGTGTCAATAAAAGCTTTTATTGGACTAACAAGGACGTTTTCAGTTCTGACACTTACAGGATATTCTTATAATATGATGACCTCTTAGATGTCAAAAGCTCAAGGAAAATTTTATTTCTCAGTTCATCACCCCTTTAACTGCTGAAAGTGAAATTCTCTATCGTGATTGGCTATTTTTTTTATTATAATAGCCTCTATGTACTGATCGCTTCTGGGTTTGTGTTCAGCACGCCCAGTTTCGGTGCTGCATCTGTATATGGTCAGAAGCCGGTTTTGCGTTAGGTGGAGATAGTGTCAAATTACACTTGCTGTTTATAAAAACGTCCTGCGGTTAACATGAATGATGTTAACAACACTGTGAGGCATTTAGCTGTCACACAAGAGTGAAAAAGAGAAGTTATTTAAATTATATATTTCGAGCTACATCAACAACTTTGAGGGTTTGTATTCTCTCATATCGATATGAAATTCGAGCTAGCGAATCAGCGTTTCTAAAATCTTTGTCTCCGTTTCTGAGAAAACGGATTTTATTAAAGTTTTGCCTCTATACACTTGGCCTGCAGAATGCGCTTCCGGAAGTAGAGACGCTGACTGAGATTCTTTCAGACACACATCATCAAGGTTCGTGCATAGAGGCTATTGAGGTAAAAAAAAGGCATCATCAAGCACATGGTTTCACTTGATAATAGAAAAAAATGGATTTTGATCATGTTAGGAGGTTCTTATGTTACAAGACTGCCAGGAAAACCCCAGAAAAAGCAATCCAATTCAATAATTTGTTTCATTATTATCAATGCTTGGCATGATGACTATTAGAAAGTATATACAGGTCATAAAATCAAGCGATCAAGTTTGGGCTTGTTCACAATTATGTCAATTACATCTAGGCCAATTTGTGTTTATCTCTAAAAGCAATCACAAGTTATGGCATTTGGAACCATAGTAGCCTTTTTAACAAAAGTCTGTACCTATATATATATATATATATATATATATATATATATATATATATATATATATATATATATATATATATGTGAGAAGTTCAGATTCAAAATTTTAAATTTAAAAATTTCTTCTAGAATGAACAAGCTTGTATATTTAAGTTCAGTAATTTCACTTAAATGACAATTAATAGGTAGTCTTCATTGCAATTTAAGTGAAATTACTGAACTTAATTATACAAGCTTGTTAAAAATGATAATTCTAAAAATTATAGAAGAAAATTTCAAATGGCACAGAGGCTTTTGCATCTAAACTCTTATAAATATAAAATCAAAGTAGCCTATAAATGAAAGTCAAAACCCATTTTTAGTCATACCTGGAAACAAATCCTGGTCAAATAGGTTATGGGCCGTTTTGTAGAAATGTTTGGTTCAAAGTTAGAATTTAAAACATCTTGAAAAGAAAATAATATGAGAAGAAACTGTCTAACTAAATGAACGTTCGTTCGTTCAATACGTTCAGTTCACATGTCCGCATCATATTTAAACACTCGTTTTAGTTTTACATAACTAATGTTATGTAGGAGCTAAATGAATTAACGCACGGCGCAACCGTCTGTGAATTCGTCTATTCTTTCCTATCAGACACGCATTTGATATTTAAACAGTCTTTGTGGAGTTTACAATATTTAATTAACGCGATTAGAACAAAGCACTTAAGAATACTGACTTACTGCATCAGCTGATTCCGTGCTCCTTAAAATGAAATTGGTAACTGAGGTAATGTTTTTCCAGCGCAGCAAGACGACAGGTTAGGACGAGGTTAGATCCGTTTTTATCGATGTGGGCGTTTTCATGGCTTGCCTCAACATTAGTGTTTGAATAGCACGTGCTCTCAGTGGGCGGGGTCACATTAGAACGTCATTCGCTGTAATGAGGAGAAAGGGAAAAGACTGGCATCTCTCCCTTTTCATACAGATTACATCAACTGAGAATAGTTTTTATATAAATAAATGGCTTCATTTAAAAGAAGAGCATTTCAGCTTCATAAAGAGAGATCTTTCGTGTCTCTGTGACAAGTATTTAATGAGTTACAGCTGATTTTTCGGACGCGTTTCAGAAAGATTTTTGCGGAGACAGAGTGAGCTGAAAGCGCACCCTGTTTAATTTATCTATTTTACAAAAACACAAGGTTTTGATATTAATAAGAGTGTACACAAAAAAAGAAGACCCTCTATAGTTTATAATCAATGATTTTGTTTATATCAGTGTACAGTATGGCCAGCAATATTGTAATGTTTAATGACAGGAGATGAAGATAATGTCTGTTCTATGTAATTATTGTACTGCACAATTAAATACAATCGCTTGCTGAGTCTGCAGTCTGAAAACTTTACCTCAGAGCATCCGTTAACTGAATGAATGGAGAATCTCACCTGAAAAATCCAATAACATCAGCAATTGTCATTCAAGCAGCTGATTTCTGTAAATGAATGCAAAACGAAATGTATATTGCAGGATAGGGCGAAGTCAGGACCCATCAGCAACGATTTGAGACAAAAAATAATTTAAATTTGATATAAAACTATGTAAATGGCGCTCTGTGGCGCTGCAGGGTTTTGAACACGGTCCTGAGCCGTCGCTGGGCGCCGCGGACAGACGCCGAATGGCGCTGCCGGTGTGTGTACACTCATAGAGAATAATGTGTTCGAATTTTAAAGACGTGGCGCTGCGCGACGCGGCGCTGCGTGTCCGGTGTGCGACCCCCTTTAAGGTGACCCTCTTCCTTCAAGACCCTCTTGAGATGATTCTAAAGGCCATCAATAGGGGGCAGCAGAAACACAGATTTTTTTTTTTTTGATAATTTTGTTATTTAAATGGAGACTTCTGATCAAGTAACCTTGAAGACTTGGTGACGAGATTTCAGAATACAGGAGTACCCAAACCTGCTCAAGGAGGGCTACCCTACAGACGTCAGTTCCAACATTGCTCCAACTACAAACCAATCAATAAATTGCATTACTTTTTCTGGGGTTTTCCTTGCAGTCTTGTAAACTAAGAACCTCCAAACATGCTCAAAATCAAAAAGGCTTTCTATCAAATGAGAGAGCCAGTTCTCATCTTTATATCGTCATATAGAACGCTATATGCAAAAACGGCGCTATACTACGCACATGGCACCCTTTATCGTTAATATAACACGCGTAACCCAAGGCATAATAAATCCAATAAATCCTTTAGCGTAATATGAGACTACCTACCCCACACCTAAACCTAACCATCACAGCGCGTGTTATATTAATGATAACGGATGCCACGTGCGTAGTATAGCGCCGTTTTGTCATATAGCATTCTATATGACGATAAAGGATGAGAATGCATTTAATGAGACCATGTACTTGATGATGCCTTTTTTGTAGAGTTATAAGTCATTACTTTTATGCCACTTAAGCCCTTTTCACACTGAGATTTCGGAAAATACACAGATAATTGATATTGGTTCAGTTCACACTGCCACATCCCTACCCTTAAAGATCCCATAAAGACACGTGCCATCTTTGTGGCGTGTAATGTCTCCCCAGCGTCTTAAGTTTGCTTATGATATGCGATTTATCTCTTTTGCTAAACCATGCAAATGATTTTTTTTTTTATCATAAACTAGCATCACATACCATTCGAAAAGCTGGCGAACAATCACAGCTTCAGAGTCATCACTACAACACACACCTTATGGCATTTTATTATGGCTTTTCTTCACACAAAGATCATTCTGGGACTGATTCTCGGCAAAGTTACTAGGTCCCCATTCCGGGAATCGATCCCGGAATCAATCCCGGGACTTGTTTGCGTTCACACAAAGGCACTCTGGAAATTTTTGGGAAATTTTCTGGGATGAACGCACTGTGTTAAAGGGGCTTTAGTTGTTAAATTATTAAAATGCTGTTGTTGGCTTTATCAATGAGCACATAACATGTTTTTCCATTCCACTGTCCTATGCTTTAGACGGATGTGTTTTGACCGTTGTGCTTGCAACGTCTTCAGCAGGAAACAGCATTCTAAAAATGCAGGGAGCAGCAGCTCATTTGCATTTAGAGATACACCCACGACAACATTTTGTTTTTGCTTCCACCCAAAAAGGGGCATTATGGGCAAGGAAGAATTGATCAGTGGGATATTTTGTATCTTGACACTGTATCTTGTAAAAAGGGACATAGTAGGTCCCCTTTAAGGATAGAGTATTTGCCATCCCAGACAAGGCTGGCAGAAGAGTGAGCAACAAGAACCTAGTTAGCAGAAGAGTGGGAAATGGGACCAGGTGACAGACACTGTCAGAAGTGTTGGAGTTGAAAATGATGGCCAATGGTCCATGAAGTCCTCAAGCACAGAGTGTGGATGGCAAAGGAGTTGTAAGGACAAAAAATGTTTACGTAAATTGGAGATGGAGGTGTTGAACCTCTAATGGAAAAATGGTGTCTACACTGACTTCATGTCAAAGAAAGTACAAACTTGCATTAAAAATGGGTTGAATTAAAGGGGCCAGACTGGTGCTGCCAGTGGGCTGTTTACTGCTGGTCTGAAGAAGAAATGTATAAAACAATAAGGTTAGACAAAAACTACAAACTGAAGGTCAACACAACTACTAACAATACATAATCTTATGTCTCTCTGCTCTCTTGTTGAGGTTGAGTTGTACATATGTATATGTCTACTTACAGTATGCTACACACACACACAAGACTCTAAAAACATACTCCACACATACGTGAACACAGGAGCATCTAGCTATTCAAGATCATATTCACGCATTGCCACATTTTGAAATATGACAAAATGCAATTCATAACACAAAATGAATATGTTATATTCTCAGCATTGCTACCAGGAGATCTGAAATACATATATCTGTTTGCATCCCAAATTCATCTCAATGACACCCCCCACAAGTGCACGATTTGAAATCTGCCATGTGACCAAATACTCTTTAGCTGCAAGAAAATTATCTCATGATAAAGCTGATTGGCTGATGGCTTAAACGGATACGCAAAGTTCCAAAACCTTCACTAGTAACCATCGGCTGTGTTTACCAAAGGATCGTAAGCCTAAGTTGATTGTAGGACAATTGCCATCAATAATCTGTATGATCAAATAAGGCTTAGAAGGCTTTTGGGAAACGCACGCCAGACAGAGAAAATATACATTCATTTATTCCTTTTAAGAGCCTTCTAAAGCAAGATTGGATTGATTTTGTGTAGATTACCAATACACAGCTAAACTTTTAGCTTCCATAGCATGTAGTTACAGCAAGTGCTGCCGGGCAATGCTAACCTGTAAAGCATTGACCATTTGGTTGGTAAAAGAGAGTCTATAGTCTACATTAGTGCAAAAACTGTCTGCAATTAGTTTTCACTCTCATATCAACTGCTATCACAACAGAGCAAGAGGTTGAACATAATCTTGTTAGTAAATAGATTTTAAAACATGTGAGCTAGCTACTTATGGTGTAATTGGCACTGTCTGGTGCACAGGTGTCTAAAGGTAAGCAACCTCTTGAGGACAGTGGTTTGTTATGACCACATAACCCAGAGAACACACTATGGGGCTTGTTTACACCACAGTTTTCAACAAAAAATGGAAAACATTTTAAGTGTTTTGACCATTTATTTACAAAATGTCCATTTACACTTTGAAACCTGTTTTTAAAGGGGTCATGAACTGGCTTTTTAAATTTTATTATATTGTTGTCTGAGGTCAACTTATGACGTTCGCTTGGTTTTTGCTATCAAATAAGTAATAGGCTATTTTGTACTCAAGTTGTGAGCCTACCTGAAAAACGGTTCGGTTTTATGGGCGTTTCGAACTGAAGACTTGGAAGTAAACGCCCACTGCTGTGATTGGATAACAGTTTTGCATATTATAATGAGTTTGAACTCACCCGTCAATGCACGTGGGGAAATTGTTTTGAAACCGTCCAATGTTGTAAAATGGCGACTGAAATGATTCGGCCATACATGTTCGACCCAGAGTCCGTGTGTTGCAGCATTCCTGTCAGATCCAATATAGACGGCAACTGCTCTTTACTCTTAATTGTCTGCAAATCCAATCTTGTTTACAAAACAATCCTCAGTGAAATGAAGCGAACAGATGACGATGTTTTACCCTCATCAGCTGGAACGTCATTAAAATAAAGTTTATGCATGCAGTCCTATTGGAATCGACAGGAAGCATGTGCAGCGACTGTCTTCCACAACCAGGCACTGGACAATATTCTGTATTGCTCTGTAGCTCGATTCGGTTTGTCATCACGAGGTAGGCTTATGTTATTTAGCTATGTGTGTAATGTATGAATCGCTAGGTGGGGCTAAACTGGCGTGTTGAAGCAGGCGTTGATCTTCTTCTGGGGGTGGTGTTTATCCTCTTTACGTCATAGTTCCCACTTTTAAAAATGAGTCGTTTGCTGAGGCTGGTGTCAATAAAACCTTTTATTGAACTAACAAGGGCGTTTTCAGTTCTGAAACTATTCTCATAATATGATGACCTCTTAGATGTCAAAAGCTCAAGAAAAATTGGATTTCTCAGTTCATCACCCCTTTAAAGTGCAAGTTTTCAGAAACAATACCGTTATTGTCACAGTGTAAACTACAAAAATATGGGGACGTCATGCACATGTGTGTTACATGTTCAGGCGTGAAGTTTTTCTTTACAAAGGCCTGCATAATGCAGCAATTTGTTATCGCAAATCTTCAAAAAATGGTTTGTGTGATAGGACTACTGTATAGCTAACATTAGAGCACAGGGTATATGGGAAACCAAAGCATTTTTTTTAGATGTTTCACCCGCTTAAAGAAGATCTTTGTAAAGCAGGAAACAACAGAATACTGAACACACGCACACATATTTGTCTCTTGCAGACAGCGGTTCATGCCCCTAAGGGTTCAGATCTTGTTAGCAGAGTAAACAGGCTCCACCTTAGACAGGTTTGAACTCCACCCCATTTGGGAATCACAGAGAGAAACCGAATAGGATTGGCTGAATATAGGAGGTGGACACTAATTGCCTGTGTTGTTAGCAATTTGCTTAGTATACTTGGTCGCTTGCCACACAGGTCTTTTAACATTACACATTTACAAACAACTTTTTACTTTTTATTCATTAAAAATCTCTCTCTTCTCAGGCCGCTGGTCATGCTGATCTCTGGATTTTAATCTGTCTCTCTGAGCTTAGTGTGTTCTCTCTGGAGATTAATTAGCTGATAATCAGACAGAACAAGTGTTCCACCACACCGACACTAATTAACATTATGCTTAATTAAAGCTTTACTTTTTGTGTTGTTGAAACCTGCTTTGTTCTTTATGTTCTGTAAAATGGTTTGTCATGCTGCTATTGTTACGGGGTGAGAGCAATTTCTCTCTCGCTCTCATTTTACTTCTTTAATTTTACATAAAATTCTGTTTGCCTGTAGTGTATGCCTGTATATTGTTTTACATGCTATATATCAAGCTACATTGTTACATACTGTCTAAACCTGCCATGGTAAATTGCATGTGCATTTTTGTCAGTGGGAGGGGTAATGTAACTACTCCATATTGGGGAAAGCTCGCCCGTCTCCAGATGGTACTATGTGGCTCAGTAAATCAAATCCCCCACTGAGTTTCTTTTGAAGATTTTTTTTTCCTAGAAGCATTGCCCATGTCCAATATTTTTGTTTACATCTAATAAAATAGCATGCAAGAGCAATGTTCAATGACATAAATGACAAACACAGCTCATGTTGAAATCATTTAATAAACGCCTCATCTTTCATCTAAATGATTGCTTGTTGAATAGTATACAGCTATAATGCTATTTTGTTTGACAAAGAGATAAAACCAGCTCTATGTCAGTTCCTATGTCACTCCTAAATTTGGCTCAACAAATGGCATGATTGTGTCAAACTGCCTGTTTGTTGAGGAATGGCTTACAGGAATTTACGTTTCAGCGCCCCTAGTGGTGCTGAAACTAAACATCACCTTGACATTGATACCCCTTTTCCACCAACAAGAACCAGGTTCGAAATAACATTCGAAAAGATTTTATTCAAAAGCAGAGAGTCGTAAACTCTCCAAAACACTCCCACAGCTCCGATCAGTCCACACTGTTCCGATGCATCTCGAACAAGCCTTCCATCAACAATGGCGGTTGTTCCGTTACTATTTATGCTCATGGCCTTGCAAACCTACATCGGTATCCTAACATGGCAAATCCAGCACGTCCGTGCAGCTCGCCGTAACTTGCATTAACGGAGATTACAATCGAGCAGCTATTAGCATGATTAGCTGCTATTTAAAAAATGGCGGTCAAAAGTTTCTGTTCGCACCCAGCCACTGACGTAATTGGTTCTTACTTCTAGACCCCATTTACACCTGATATTAAAATGAGATCTGTATCTAGATAAGTTATCCGGATAATAAATGTTCTGATCTCATCGATTCCATTTACACCTGGCCACATAAATGTGTTTTTGCAAAACTGATATATATCCTATCTTCACCTCCTGCGTTATATGCAGATTTAATGGATTGCATGCCACCAAAAGCAACAGATATTAGCTGCATTTTATTGATCATCAGCTAATTTCAAAATCAAAGACAAGATCATTTCGTTTCTTTACTTGAAGATGATTGTGTGTTAAGCGTCTGTGACTGACTTTCACTTTTATTTGCGATGTTTGCACGCTGGCTTGATGAATAGACGTGTTGCAGTAGCGCCGTCATATCTGACTATAACATGACATATAGTCTATAAAACATGCTCTCACGCTCACATTTTTGGGAGGAGTAAAATATACATATGTGGTTTCAACAACCAGATTGCGTTTACACCTAGTAAAGATCCAAACACAATGCGAGCCAGACTACCTCCAGATGTGGTCAGGCAGATCCGATCACAATCCGATCACAACGCATTTACACCTTGCATTAACATGCGTTTTTATTACCCGGATAACTTATCTGGATACAGATCGCATTTTAATACCAGGTGTAAATGGGGTCCTAGACCAGCAATGATTTTGGTGCTACTTAAGAACCACTTTTACTGGTTCGGAGCTGGTGCTTTGGTGGTCGAAAAACAAAGAACCGATTCTGAAACTAGGCTCTGCCTCCGAACCAGCACCAGCTCTGCCTTGGTGGAAAACGGGTATGAGATGTAAACCTTTTTTGTTAACATGTTTTTCTGTGATTTTCTTCATTTTATAATGATAATTATACACAACATGCACATTATATGGTCAAACCATGCATTGAACAAAATAATGTTTTCTATAGAAAGCAAGTCACAACTTTTAAAAATGTCAAACATTAGAAGACCAAAGGCAAAAGCATAATATGGTCTTTTTTGCTGTGGTCTAGGATGTAAGTGTTTTATCCTGACCAAGAAAAAACATATGTTTTGAGCGTAATTTAAGCCAAATAAATTAATATTACCCTTGGTGTGGGTGAAAAGTTATTAAAACATAAGCTTGGCAAACACTGGTGATTTTTCAGAACCCTAATTTACACAGATAAGCTGTTCTTGCATAACTAGAAAAAAATAACTGCCTGGGTGTTTCCAACCCCAAGACTTTGGCTCTACCTCTTTTGCTGCATATCTTTTATGTTTAGTTTCTTCTGGTTTCAACAATTTGATTTTATCTGTCAAGACACATCATATTAAAATACGAGCTGAAAAACCTTTTTTTGTTGTAATGTAAACTACACGTTTCATGCCTTGAAGAATGATCTGACACAATTGGCTATATAACTATTTAGTTTTAGCATGATGAGGTGATACACCATTTTTCATTGAATTTAAAACTTAATCTAGCAGAAAATATTCTGTTATATAGTGGGTTGATTCCATTGTGTTGTGCGCTAATTTTTAGTGTTTTGAGGTAATTCAGAGGAGCCGTGGGCTAATACTGTTGCATTGTAGGCTAATTCTGTGTTGCTGTCAACAACATTTGTTTGCTTCTCAAATGCAGTTGAGGCTGAACATACACACACACACACACACACACACACACACACACACACACACACACACACACACTTTGTGGCCATAAATAAGGTGAATTTTATTTTGGCCCTGAGAAGTATAATGGTAAAGTTACCTCTTAGATTGGCAGTTCATCTAGCTGTTGAAATGACCGCCCTGCCTACTCTGTTCCACACCATCAGGGTTTCATGGCCTGTGAACTGTGTGAGGTCCATTTTGATCCAGCAAATCTGAGCAGTCTCAAAGTCATTTCTGAAGCTACAAATCTGATGGAACATTCTAGGATTTAGACTGCTTAGAAACACAACAGAACAGCAGATGTATTTCTTTCTCTTTCATGTTTTGTTGAACATCAAGGATGATGAACTCCTATCAGCAGAGCAGAAATCAGAACTGACAGAAACAGTGGAATACTCTGTATCTGTGGTTCCTCTGTGAACTCAACATCATGACTGAATTATTTAAAAATGTTTTTGGTATCAAAATGCATTTGTGTGTTCTATTCCCATCACTGCCTAAAGCGTGTTATACACCTGAACTAACAAAGCTAATCTCATCAAATCACACCCACTGATGTCTAAATAGAGCAAGTGAACAAGAACTGAGCTGTAAACAGCGAGAAAGGGGTAAAATGGAATGTTATGACCTAGTACTGTGTCAAATATCTAGCCTTGTGTGATTCTTCTATGTGAAGAAGACCTCTGATGTCAGTGAACGTACCTATTTAACTGGAATATCCTGCCAGGTTAGATGAAGTAGTTTCACAGATGCAGAATTTTAGTTGCATGAAGTCTGCGCGGAGCGCAAGATCTGTGATTGGTCGGCTTGGTAGCATCGCATTTCCTCCTACGCATTTCCACACCTACCATCACCTTCGACATCTTCTCTCATTTTGCCTTTCAGTTTTAGTAATTTCACTAAAATTAACTGTTTTTCCACCTCAATAAGCTCCAACTCCACCATGACCCGCTGTCTTTCAGTCGCAAGGTTAGGTTTTAGGGTACCCTTAAATGTCGGTTATATCACGATCCTGGGCCGTCATACATCTGACGCTTTACCTTTAACATCAGTTAGGTGACGGGGTAGGTTTAGGTCTGGGTAGGGTTAGGATTCGATAACGTCATCTAACCGATGTTTAAGGGTACCTTAAAATGACGAGCCCGTTCTCATCCTTTAGCGTCACATAAAGCGCTTTATGACAAAACGGCGCTATACTACGCACATGGTACCCTTTATCGTTTATATAACACGCGAACTCAAGGCGTCATAAATCCTTTAGCGTAATATGAGACTACCCTACCCTACCCCACAACTGAACCTAACCATCACAGCGCGTGTTATATAAACGGATAAAGGGTACCATGCGCATAGTATAACGCCGTTTTGTCATATAACGTTTCTATATGAAGCTAAAGGATGAGAACGCGTTGAAATGACGGATGTTGACGTATGGTCAAAAGCATCAGTTGTATGACGTCTTGGGATAAAACTGCGCTGTTTCGGAGCAGTACTGCAGAGCAACCAAGACCTGAACGCAGAAGTATAAATGCTCACAGCTACGTGCGTAGCCTACGCCGTACACTATATAAAGTATAAATTGGCCTTAAGAGTCTTATTAAGCTTGACCCAAGCTTTGTTGAGATGGATGGATCCAAAAACATCATGTCAGGCTTGGTGCACATTTCTTTTAAACTTATAATTGCAACTTTCTTGTATGTCTCTTGGTAAAACCATGTAAATCAGTTGCATCCACTAAGAGCTTCAGTCACATATTCAGGACCTGTTATCAGCTCTGCTCTAGAGGTACTGAGAAAACAGCAACAGTGTCTGAACACTGGCCCACGGGAGGCAGAACAAACGGTCCAATCATGGTACTGGCGGGATGAAAAGACTTTCTGATTGATGTAGTGCCATAACATTGAGTAGCTAATTACTGCAGCCTCCACGAGAGAGAGAGCATGGTTCTCCACATCAGCCCCATACAGAGAACCACGGCTTATTACCACTTCAGACTGCAGCGACATAGAACATAGCCGACCTAGATCGATCAATCATTAATGGGATTGGGTTAGTGACAGAGATGGATTGAGGGAGAAACAGAGAGAGAGACATAAAGCTGCCCCTAAAACAGTGCTTAGGTAAACAATGTGATTAAAAGGTTAGTTAATCAGAGACCATTCCGTGTACTAATAGCTTTACAGTAAAAAGCAAAATAAATCATGTTGAGTATAAAATAAGGATTACTCGTATCATCAATTTCAAATTTACAAAATCCTATGGTACATAAGAATCATATAAACTTGAGGTCAGTCTCTTTACATGTCAGTCAGATTATCTCTTCCTGTCTGACTGGATGGTTCTTGGCCTAAATATGCAAAGTCTAGAGTAGACTTTATGCTGATAGAGACCCTCTGCATGTGCTAATAGTTTTGCAGTAAAAAGCAGAATTAATCATGCTGTGCTTGAGATGAAGACAAGCTCATTTCATCTATTCAGATTTTACCCACCCAAACAGCACACATAAACAAAGCAATCTTTAGTTTTAGACAGTTTCATCTTGTGAATTTTAATCCTGTGATTTTAAGAATCAAGAGGTCAGGCTATGGCTGATCGGCAATGGTGTGTTAGCCTCTGGTAGGTGCCATAGCTACACCTTGTGGTTCCAAAAGCCATCCTTCTTCAACATATCAAAAATATTTTGTAATATTATTGTAGCTTTTCCAGTGACCAGTTTTAGACTTCAGACATTTCTGCTGCCAGGATAGCAAAGGTTCCTGTAGGGATTAGTACAGAGGTCTTCAACACTGATTGGAAACCACTGTCCTGTAGAGATCTCCAGCCTTAATCAAACACCCTTGAACCAGCTAATCAAGTTCTCCATGGTCACCTGAAAATCACAAACAGGTGTGTTGAAGCAGGTTGGAAGTAAACTTGGCTGGGCAGTGGGTCTCCAGAAGCATAGTTGAAGTCTTCTTGATTAATCGCATGGCATTTATGGCTCAGCTAATTGGCTCACAATCTTCTTTAATTCCCATGAGCAAAGATGGCAGATTTCAAATTACATACTTCCAAGACCTATCCCAGGCAAACAACTGCCATTTAGAAAAAACAGAAATGTTAACTGATAACATACTCAAGGTATTATAGACTAAAGATGAGCACAGACTACAGGAGTTTCATGACGATTTATGTATGATTTACCCATCCCGACTTTCGGAGTAAAAAGATGCGTCCAGGGAATCGTTCTGTTCATATATTCGGGCCAGATTTTCTGGTAATGTGAGGCGTTTACAGATCAAATGCTCACAGGACACATTGTATATGAAACGGTCCGATCCACATTGTATATGAAACGTGTCCTACCTGAAAAAGGTCAGTTTTTATGGGCGTGTCACACTGAAGACTTGGAAATAAAAGTCCACTGCTGTTAGTGGATAACAGTTTTGCATATTATAATGAGATTAACTCACCCGTCGGTGCACGTGGGGAAACGTCCAATGTTGTCAAATGGCAACCGGATTCGCCCATACATGTTCGAACCAAGAGTCCGTGTGTTGTACAATTCCTGTCAGATCCAATATAGACGACACAGCACCATTCTTTACTCTTAATCGGTCTGCAAATCCAGTCGTTTACAAAACAATCCTCAGTGAAATGAAGCGAACAGACGACGATGTTTTACCCTCATCAGCTGGAATGTCATTAAAAATAAAGTTTATCCATGCAGTCCTATTGGAATCCAGAGGAAACATATGCAGCGACTGTCTTCCACAACCAGGCACTGCACAATATTCTGCTCGATCCGGTTTGTCATCATGAGGTAGGCATGTATGTTATGCTACTTAGCTATCCGTGTAATGCGCGAATCGGTGGGCAGGGCTAAACCAGCCGTGTTGAAGCAGGCGTTGATCTTCTTCTGCGGGGGTGGTGCTTTAACCCCGTTGACGTCATAGTTTCCCACTTTTAAAAATGAGTCGTTTGTTGAGGCTGGTGTCAAAAAAAGCTTTTATTGGACTAACAAGGACGTTTTCAGTTCTGAAACTTACAGGATATTCTTATAATATGATGACCTCTTAGATGTCAAAAGCTCAACGAGAATTTGATTTCTCAGTTCACCACCACTTTAAACGTTTATCATCACAACCACAGTTAAACTGAGGTTTAAAATTTGTTGAAAAGCTGAGCCAGGCTGCTCTACTGCTCGCAGTCACAACAGCGCTCACAAACTAAATGAGCTATACAATCTAAACAAATAAAATAAATTAAATTAAAAACGAACATGCAGGTTATCTTACCTAAAAAATGAAGTCTTCACTACAGAACATGGCCATTCTTTTTTCCAATAGTTTCCAACAGTTCCAAAAGTCCAATAAAATGAAAAACAAGAACCTAATATGGCTAAGAACAGACTCTTACAGAGCATCATGGAGAAAAAGCACAGCATCCACAGTGGAACGTTTTAATCCAGTCCTCCTTTCCTCTACAACTCTTCCAGCTGCGCTGAAGACACATTTGCTACTACTGCTGCTGGCGGGGACACTAAACACAGAAATTTGCAGTGGCAGGGTCCCACATGTTGTTTCCACACATCTCGTCATTTGACATCTGTCAGTGTGATAAGATATAAAATGTCTTTCTTTGTTTGTTTTTCCATTGTCAACTTCTCACATTTGCTTTTAATTAATATCTAAAACAGCCTGAGCCTGGGTTCTTCCAAGGTTTTTTCTCCATCCAATCTGATGGAGTTTTGGTTCCTTGCCACTGTTGCCTTGCTTAGTTGGGGATATTTAATATTCAACAATATTATTGATCTGGGTTGTACTACTTTCATGTTATCACTGTGAAGCTGCTTTGATGCAATCTGTATTGTGAAAAGTGCTATATAAATAAATGTGACTTGACTTAAAACATAAAAAGTAGATTAAGCCTAAAACAGGCCCTAGGGGCGTAAATACGTTGTGGCCTGTCATCCTCGTGCTGAAATGCAAGGCAGTGCAGGTTTGAGATTTGAAAGATGAAAATATGTGAAGAATCTCCTTACATGCGTGCGTATGTGCGTGATGCAACCAGATTTCACAATCGGTTAAGATTTTGAAACTCCCGTAGTCTGAGCCCAGCTTAAGCTACATATTGGGACAGATTTATGCAGGTTTTTCAAAAGCCTGCGAAACTAGGTATGATGCAATGGTTTCCTTTCCTTTATTAAAACTCCTTCATGCCTTAGGGAGGGTTTTAGGAGGAAGTGAGGGGTTGGCATTGGCTAGGGTTTGGGGTGGGTTAAGAGATGTTTGCCATTCAAAAAGAGAAAGGGCACTTGCCTAGGGCGGAGAGGTGAATAAACCCACCTCTACCAAGAGAAATCATACATGAGGGGGCAAACAAAACATTAGAAAGTGTGAATCTCAAGACATACACGCAAGTCCCTGCAGACAAACAAAACAAGCTGTGAAAGATAGAGATGAAAAGGATACGGCAGGGTGAAAAAGGCAGGAAGCTTCCTTTCTGTTCAGTAGAAAACGAGTAGGCATTAGAACCTACAGAAACACACATATACGGCCGCGAGCGATCACGTATGCTAATCACTCACAACCAAACTGTGAGTGGGTCAGGATCTTTACCTTCCACACACAAGTAAACAGGCATCTTTTTAACTCTGCTCTGTATTTGCATTGTAAATGAATTGTAATTTCTGCATAAATAAAACCTTCTTTGAGAGAGTGCAAATATGACTCTTTTGTTCCTCGGTTTGTGGCTTAAAATTCACAGAGGGAAGAACAGGAAAAATATATATGTTCCACAAATCCGCACATGCTCTCAACAATGGCAGAGAGGTAAAGAAATGGAGCGAGAGAGATACCGAGGGAATAAACATTGACTTCCTTTGAACGTGTTCCTGCTTTATATTTCCCTCAGCTGGGGAGTATCAGGGACCCAAGCTGGATCATTCTGGACTTGCTGATTCACTCAGCCTCTGTAGATACTGACGTGCCTTTTTTTATGGGCTTAAAATGACCCAAATTAGTCCAAACCTGTCGGTGGCTCTTTGAAACGGGTCAACAGAACTGCCCGGCTGCACTCAGCCCAGGCACAATCTCAATGTCATGTTTTATTCATCACATGTGAATGTGGTTGGGTGGGTCTCCGCTCATGGGCAATATGGATGCTGCCTGCTTCAGCCAAGCCCTGGCAACAAAACAAAGACACACACACAACACTCACATACACACAAAAAGGATCTCATATGGCACTGAATGGAGAAAATAAAACAAAAGAACTCAACATGCCAAGGAACAGAACAACAATGGAGACATAGCACCTGTGAAAGAGTTGGGAGACTTGCTAACAGCTTTCAGCACGATTTTCGAACCCTAACTGGAATTGTATGGTTCTTTCTATCTATCTATCTATCTATCTATCTATCTATCTATCTATCTATCTATCTATCTATCTATCTATCTATCTATCTATCTATCTATCTATCTATCTATCTATCTATCTATCTATCTATCTATCTATCTATCTATCTATCTATCTATCTATCTATCTATCTATCTATCTATCTATCTACTATCATCGTCTGTCTGTCTGTCTGTCTGTCTGTCTGTCTGTCTGTCTGTCTGTCTGTCTGTCTGTCTGTCTGTCTGTCTGTCTGTCTATCTATCGAAACTAACAATCCATCACATTATCAACAGATCATATGCAACATCTGTTTATATTGTATGCTATTCAATATTGAAATGTAAAGATATGAAACGTATATTATAAATGTAAAGACTTTTGATGTCATAGAATAGTTTTTTTTTGTGAGGAACAGATAGAAATGAAATTGCTTTTTTGTGGAAACTCAAATCTCTTTTGTGTTCAAAAGATGATTAAAAATGACGCCAATGCACCAAGTTTGACATTGTTGACACAAAACAGCACTGATACAACTTTAGCAATGTCTGTTCATCACAAAGTTATTGCATGGCTTCAGTGTTTCGAATTAAAATAGCGTGAATTACAGAATAATAACAGCATTTGTATGAACTCGTCCTTTGTTTCTGCTTATCCCTGTTCTACTTTCTCGATGTTACAGTATTCTCTTGTTCTTGCTACTGTACGTTATTTGTTTTCCAGCACAAAACATAATTTGGTCAAACCAATTAAGCACATTAAATTAAATTAAGAGAGATGGAAGATACATCAGCCTCTTCACATAGATTTACTAATGAGCAGAAAGGGTTTGACAGTGGAATATTTCCCACTGACATTTCACCTTTAATTCAGTAATTGCTGCTGAGATGAGGGCATGGCTGGCATGCTGTGTCCAGTTTGGAGTGGTAAAGTGCATCCCTGCAGCTAGAGTCTCAAACTCATGCTGGGGCTTTATGAGTCTTATTAATTATTCAGCGTTAAGCATTATTTAGCATTGACTATTACACACAAATTACCATTAAAAGGCAAAACCTCATTCAAATATAGCTCTACGCACCCACAAGTTACGAGCTAATTACATATCCGTCCCATGCAGAAATAATAAATCATGAATTATTTTCTTACCCCACTGTTATTTGTTCCTTGTTTAAGGAAGTTTACACTTTAAACTAGGAAAGTTGGCAATTGGATAAGAAAAATAAAATGTATTGAAGATATTCTCTAAAAAAACAACAACAAAACAAAAAAGGTCTACTGTTTCAAACAGTTAAATATATCTTGTTTTATATCTTTGATTTTGTGCAGTTGGGTCTGTAAGCAGGCAGATTGTAACTCAAAGTATTTGCAGATTCATTCAATTATCAGGTGTGCGATCAGCCAGTCCTCTAAACACGTGCTTACACCACACCAGAACAAAGCGCCCATGAATACAAACCTTTAGCCATTCTTGTAGTTTCTCTGGATGTGACATGCAGAGAGTCACGGATAACAGTCATCCCCCATAGTTTCCCATTAATACCCACCCCCTTATCAAAACCTGATCCAATCATCACCTTAAACATTTGCTGTTATTCACCAAACACACATCCACAGACTTTCAAACAGCGGAAGGAAGAACTACGAGGGAACAGGGACGTCTGAAGTGTCTCTCACACATGCACAGCTGAAACAAAAGCATCGAAAGACACCAGGGACTTACGTTCAGTCGGGTTTCTGCAGGACATACACGCGAGAAGAGATGGAGAGAGCGTGCTCCTCTACAAACAGGACAGTCACAGGCTCAGACTGAGAGACAGTGGTCCACATGCACGCTGCTCTCTCTGTCATACACGCAGCTGCGAGGCGGAGTGTGTGTGTGCGAGCGCAGAGCGCAGAGAGAGTCGGTGCCACACACACACACACAAACCCTTGTCTATTAAACTCTTGGGAGTTGAGCTCAGAGCACCAACACACACACACATGCACCCTGCAAAGCCAGACTGTAGCGGTGCAGGTTCTGGAAGCAGGTTCGGGATGACAGCCAGAGGGGAAGTTGTGTGGTTGTGGTTGATAAGACCACTCATTTGTGGCAGACAAAAGGAATAATGTGAGGCTAATTGATCACTTGCTCCCTCTGCGCTTTATTTGTTCCTCAGAATAACGTCCGCGCGTGGCAGGATATGAATCAATACAGTGTGGCGATATATATCGAAGCGATTACCCAGCATTGACAATTTGATTTCTTCTCTCCTTTCCCTTGAGCACCACATTATCACGAGTTATTTTATTTAGGTCCTTTGGCGGAAGCACAATAAGGTGTGATGAACGTTTCTGAAAGGAGGTTGTGGTGGCATAATTAGTGTTCTGAATTTGGCACTTTTAATAATCAGAGAATTTTAACAGGAACGTAATGAGTCCAGGTGTGAAATTAGCATTCAGATTTTGCCACGCAGAGAGATCTGAGAGAATGAAAGCATACTTCTGGAGTTTTTCTCATTGTCTTCAGGCTGTTCTTGAGCTGTGAAACACAATAAGCCCACGCTGACAGTTTGAAGACAATCAGACACTCAGTCAATACTTGCGGCACAGGCAGGCGACCAGACCGAGATCGCAGACGGCCCTGAGGGTGCAGTCTCGGCTAAATGCGCACACACTCTTGCACACATGCTGTGACCATCCCCCTTTTTCCCCTGCTGGTTTTTTAGAGCACACACACGCCTCTCTGCACAGTAAGATAAGCTGTCCCTGAAAGGTCACTAAAGGTCAGCGTGCGGCAGAAATCATTTGTGCAGTACGACATGGGTCATAAGGAGAAATTAGGCCAGGGTGTCCAATCCACGCTCACGCTTGCCTGGAAGTTTCTAGTAATCCTGAAGAAATTGATAAACTGGTTAAGGTATACCGATGTCCAGGTAACCTGGATTGTGGCCCTTCCAAGAATATTGTTGGAGGCCCAAGCGGCAACATTCTAATCTGAAAGATGAAGCCTTCCCGGAAGTGTGATAAACTGCAATACATCTCAAATCCGCTAGAGGCCGGTCCCAAAAGGGAGCAAATATCCGTAGACGTCATGTTAAAATCTCCATTTTCACAGCATAAATTCATATGTTTAGAGTTTGGTCCCATGGACTTTTATTGTAATCTTCAATTTGTTCCGCGTGCCTAACAACTGTGAGGGGGCTGAATTTTTTTCTAGCTCGTTAGTTTAGATCATGTATTTAGATATAAAATGTATGTAAATAAGGGCGGTAACGGCGCTGACGCTGCGCAGAGTGAATTTGACGTCTCGACCATGACCTGACACAACACATCATACCACCTCCGTATCCTTTCTGAAACTTTTTTCAGTTTTCACTTTTTTCAACGATTTTCCAGTATGGCGCCGCCCATACCCCATAAACAGCCTCAAACCCGTTCTTCAGAGAGTCTATGGGTGACGTCACAGACGCTTTGTCCATATTTTTTACAGTCTATGGTTAGGCCTTGTGTTGTTCCTGCTCAGATATGATGATACTTCATAAAGATCTAATGCAGGGTTCGGCAACTCAGTTCTGAAAGGCCACTCACTCCCTTAGCTCCATCCCATATCAAATACACCTGAAAAATCTGAAAAGTCATAGGATAACTTGAAAATTACAGGAAGGTGTGTTTGATTTGGGATGGAAGTAAACTCCACAGGACAGTGGCCCTCCAGGACCAAAGTTGCCTATTCCTGGTCTAATGCATTCCTCAGGTCTGCAATTCAGCTTCTGCTCACATTGTTGTGGTCAAGTTGTTGTATTATCTGAACGCAAGTATGTTTCTCATTTCATCATCAGGGACCCAATAGTGGACATTTGCATAAACCATGGCTGTGTCCGAAATCTCCCACTACTCAATATATCAGGGCTGCCAACTCTCACGCATTGAGCGAAAGACTCACGCAATTGAGCTGATTCTCATGCTCTCATGCCACACCCCCGATTTCTCACGCTAAAATGTTAAGCCAGTCGGCAAAATACCTGAAAGATAAGTTTATCTATAAATCCACCAGTTGAGCCACTCGTTATCGACTAGTTTTACCGCAAATTAGTTAAAATATCCTCTAATCTAGTCTGAGAGCGATCGTGCATATAGACGGATGTTGAGCCCATAGACAGTAGGTTGAGCTCCTAACGGCGCGGACGCAAAACCAGGACTGGAGTCAAAGCCACACTCAATCTCTGCACTCTAAGCATTCTGTTATCACTCCGATTACATCCTATTAGGTGCTGTTTTATGAAGGCAAAAAGCAATATCATGTTTTCGTTTTTTAGTTCATTGGCAAAATATAACGCTAGAGACCTTCATGTTAGTTAATAGGCTAGGCTACATTTTACATCTCATATGTTCGGCAAAAGGCGGATTCGAACTCGGGTCCGAGCGCTTCAAAAGCTGTTACATGAACTACACGCTCTACAATCTACGCCACTGTAGCTGTTCTGGGATGGGCGTGTTTTTGCTATAAAGACAGGCACTAAAGGCGGCTTTAGTGCACATATAGGCTATGCTCCATTTAGACCCCCCCAATATAGTCCACTCAATGTATCCCAGAATGCATTTTGAAAAGTAGTGTACAACCGATGGTCACTAACCCAAGCCATACAGACCATCATGCATTGCGCTGATCGTAAAAAATGGCGACAAGGGAGCAGCGCGACAACACAAATTTTTCATACGAATGTAAGTCATGTTCTGTCTCATTTAACTTATGGTCGTAAGTTTTACAATTTTTTCAGACATGTATAAATTGTTTGTAAGCACATATTCGTTTAAATAGTGTGACAGCAATGACGTAATCAATGGCGCCGAGAGACGATCGAGTAGGTTCCGAAAGTGGTCTTTCTATTCTACATAGGGGGTAGGGGAGCCCGTTCTCATCCTTTAGCGTCACATAAAGCGCTTTATGACAAAACGGTGCTATACTACGCACATGGTACCCTTTATCGTTTATATAACACGCAAACTCAAGGCGTCATAAATCCTTTAGCGTAATATGAGACTACCCTACCCTACCCCACACCTAAACCTAACCATCACAGCGCGTGTTATATAAACGATAAAGGGTACCATGCGCATAGTATAACGCCGTTTTGTCATATAACGCTCTATATGACGCTAAAGGATGAGAACGCGTTGGGTAGGGAGTAGTGCTTTGAGTGGAGATTTCGGACAAAACCCAAGACTATTCAAATCTGTTTCTGGAGAGTATAGTTCCAATCATAATTAAAAACACCTGCCTGTAATAATCCAGTAATCTTTCTAATACCTTAATTAGTTTTGTATGTGTTTAATCAGAATTGGAAATAATTCTGCAGGTCATCACCCCAAAAATGGAATTGAATACAAATGCACAGTTCCTGGAATGGACAATATGACTCCCTCTAATTCCACTTGTCACCAACTAGCATATCCAATTGAGCAGGCAGTCATGATTCACAGCTATACTCTAAACTGACTAGATAGACATTTTTTTTTGTAAAATTGACTAGTAATAAAGGGACAAGCTAATTACCCTTTTGATTTGCACCACCTTCCTGATTAAATAGGAAATCTGTCAGCAAAATATGCTTGTCAAGCCATTTATTTTGAGCTGACAGACATTTTGAGTAACCCTAACACCCATTTAGTACTAAAGTCTGTGTGGCCACAGTAAAGTAACAACATACATTACGCATACAGAGGGACTGCACACTTTTGAGGCATTCACATCTGTGTACATGTGCTGAGTTTGTAACGTTTATGGCCTAGAACTCTCTTCTCAAAGTGTCTCTGTTTCACATACTAGCACTAGCACAAGCACTTTTGCCTTTACATGGCTGCATTGTAGGTTTGCGTGTGTGAATTGAATGGCTCAGCAAACCACATCACTGTATTGAACAACAAACATATTCCCACTGGATGCATAACACCTCTGCAATTCAGGTCAGATGCTCTCTGCACACACACATACACACACGCACACACAAAGACTACCTGTATGAGATCAGTAATGTCTGGCTCTAGCTTCCTGTCACACATGACCTGACAACAATGATGGGATACACGCTGTAGGTTACGTGTGTGTGTGTTGACAGATGAGTAAGTTGTGCATTATGAGCTGTATCTGTTGACCTTTACATTCAGAATCTGCTCAACAGTTGTTTCAATAATGTACATGACAGTTGATGTGAAATGATTAAAGGCCGGTTTTCCTCAAAACTACACAAAAGAACAAATAAAAATGTTAAAAAACAACAACTCTAAGAACAGATTGAATTCAGACTTTTATTCACATATAAACATTCATCAACTCACACATCAGTTGTGGTAAACTGAAGCTCAAACATGTTCGCTTGATGTGCAAGAACTACTTGGTAGTTGTGTTTGTCAATGGAGAGAAAGAAAGCACTCGATATTTCATCAAAAATATTTTAATTTGTGTTTCGAAGATGAACGAAAGTCTTATGCTTACGTTCACATTCGGATGCGAACTGGCGTGTCAGGCGCGAATGATTTCAATGTTAAGTCAATGCAAAGACGCGCTGACGCACGTAAAAAAATCCTGCGGCGTGAGTGAGGCATTGAGCACGGCGGGTAGACATGAATACGCCTCATTCGCCAGCTGGCACCAGAATTTGAGCATCTGGCGCTTATGCGCAAAATTATTTACATACTGCTATTTGTGCACTCATACGTCACGTCGAACTCGTGCTGCCGCCGAGTCGAAAATCTCAACTTTGGCGTCAATTTCGCCGTCGATGTTAACCAATCAGGAGCCTAGCTGCTTGCTGACGTGGTGAAGTACCTGGATGCTTCAATAAATTATTTTGTGATATGACTAAATGCATGGTGGGATTCTTTTATGCACAAACAAAGCAAATATTGTATCACTCAAAACTTTATTTTTATTTACGAGACATGTTCATTTTGTACTGAATGTTATTCATTCCATTTCTAGATTATATGAAATAGTATTATGATGTAAAGACAACCAACATACATGTGCATAAGTTCGTGTCTGAACGTGAGAGAAAAAAAATTACAGGACAGGTTAATAACTTTTGAAGGCTGGCTCTATTTTTCATCAAAACAAAAATAAATGACAGCTAGATTAGATGGATGAGGGCGAGGGTGATCCTTGCTCCGATGCGGACAACAGGTCATCAAACTGTAAGCGGGACAGGCTGGAAGTACCGCTGATAGCGGCCAACATCCAGGCACAGCTCCTGGAGCGAGCAAATGGTGAAACTTTGAACTGGTCCTGCCCTAAAGGGTCTGTTGTGCACAAATACCAGCGCAGTCTCATCCAATTCGTCATATGACTGACGTTTTGACGTCTTTTGACCATTCATCAATATATGCCTTTTTAGGGCCCCCTCAAACGCTCAGCAGCAATGACGTTCATCTGAATCGTGAAATCTACCCAGACCTAGGCCTAACCCTAAGCCCAACTCGTCAACTGACCTTGAAGGTAAAGCATCAGTTGTATGACGACCCAGGATTGCTCATCTGACTGACGTTTAAGGGGGCCCTAAAAAGGCATATATCTAACAGAATGGTCAAAAGACCGTTCAAGACGTCAAGTTATATGACGAATTGGGATGAGACTGTGTTACAAATACGGCGACGATGATCCCCATGCTGCTGTTCTGCTCTCCAGAGCAAATATAGTGTGGTGAATTCTCGATGAATGCTCTATCGACAAAAAAAAAGATGGCCGCCAACGGGTATCTGATTCTGACACACGAGACGCGCATAAATTTCGCTTCAAACTTTTGATTGTGTGCATGTCAGTTTCACTCTTGACGTGCGAATTAACACAAAGTGGTCAAGCGTCAAACTGAGACGTGGTAGGCGTGAATTTGACGCGCTGCAATCCGTGTCCGGCATTATAGGTTTTGGAACGACATGGGGGTGATGACAGAATTGTAGTTTTTTGGTGAACATTCCCTTTTGATTTTTGAGTGATGCAAATTTATGCAAACTGAACAGCTCATTATTTTGATGAAATGATGTTTGCAAAATATGTATAAATAAAGAGGATGCAGAAAGTTTCCAGGGTTTTAGAAAACACCATCCGTCAGTGTTTAGGAGATAGGGTAGCATCTACAGCTGGGATGTTTAATTATCCATAAGAACTAAACACATATCACACACTGAGACTTTCAGTACCCTCACACTCAACACGTTTCTATTAATGAATACATGCTCATCAGACTTTAAAGGGATACTCCACCCAAAAATTAAAATTCTGTCATCATTTGCTCACCCTCAAGTTGTTGCAAACCTGTATGAGTTTCTTTCTTCTGCTGAACACAAAGGAAGACATTTTGAAGAACGATTGGAACCAAACAGTTGACTTCCATAGTAGAAAAAAATACTATGGAAGTCAGCAGAAGAAAGAAACTCACACAGGTTTGCAACAACTTGAGGGTCAGTAAATGATGAGAGAATTTTCATTTTTGGTGGAGTATCCCTTTAAGAACTTGAGATTGGTTTAATTAATGGTTGCTTCCAGGCACTGTTCAGTAGGTTTAAAAGTGTGTAAATGACAGCACTGTGTGAAATGGCATAGTGGTTAAAGATTTAAACAGCTTATAAAAATGCCAGAAATGGGTGATCTACTGAAGCTAAAATAATAATAATAACAATAAGTTAATATGTAATGAAACAATAAATGTATATTTGTACTTTTTTTTTTTGTTTTGCATTATTTTCATTATTTAAACAAAAAAATATTGCATCTGTATTGAAATGTCAGTTCAGCTCCAATTTTCACACTTCTACTACGCACTAAAATAATGTACTATACAACTGATTTAAATGTATGTTTGAGTAAGCTTTTATGCAAATATAGAGACATGCTACCACATTGCAAAACTGCACCTTACACTGTAAAACCTATGAGTAACGTTCAATCAATCAAATCGTTCGAGGAAACCGATTGCCTTAAATCATTTAAGTTTATTAACTCAAACAATTTAAGAATAATAAAATATTTGATTTGTTTCCAAGTAACTCAATAACTTATTGTTAAGATAACTTGGGCAAATAAAGTTAATAGTACTTATTAGTTACTATAACTTAAATCTATGAAGTACACTGTAAACCCAAATAAGTTGGCAGAACTCAATTCACTTTTAATAGTATAAACTTAGTTAGCTTTAAAAGCTAATCTGCTGATGTAGTAAATGCTAACATATTAGAAACATATGTTATGAGCACTTACAAGCACAGAAACATTTGCTGTATGAGCGTAATAATATAAAGGGATAATTTGCTCTCAAATCAAGCTGAATGCACCACTTGTCACCATGATGGTAACTATCCTAAAGCCAACATTAACAGAAATTCTTCTAAATTAGCATAACAAAACATTAATCACTACTAAATCTCACACTTAACATTAATCTTACACAAAAAAACATTATATTGCACTTAATATTAGCATTTACACTCTTTCGAATGCCATTGGCAAAGCATGCTGGGAAATAGATATCCCAGCCGTTTCTAAATTAAAATAAATAATTTCATAAAACTCAAAACAATGAAACAGCTCAGTTTACTTAAAATATACCAGTTCTGTGAACCTAAAAGAAAAGAAAGTGCTAAATACTCATAAAAATTAATTTGACTGAACTAATTCATTGAATTTAAGTTTGTCCTACTCAAACCAATTAATAATTTCTGACCGTTAGGGTTTACAGTGAGCGCCTTTGTCTCATAATCGCATGCATTCGCATGAAAGGACTGTCATAAACCCCTCTTTTTCATTTTGCAAGGGATTGTCTGAATATTGTTTCAAAAAACCCAATCTTGAATATTACTTTATGTAAATAGGATAGTGTGAGAATTTCAATTTTGAGTGTTAAAATGTGAAACGAAACAAACACCTAGTGTGCATCAGTCATCAAATGATTTATTCGGCAGTTTGAAATGATCGTTATAAGCTCACGCATTTGCATTATCATACAGCTGCGCATATACAGATGCTTATAAATAAACTATTTCTGCAGGCTCTACATTCACTGATGAAGTTTTATCCTCTGAAAAGGAAATTCGCTGCTTTGCTGCTGTTGATGGCCCATAAAAGTAAACCATTTGCTTGTTTTCTTTCTACTGCCTGTGAAACAACAAAACAATAAAATAGGAAAATATTTCCCAGCGTAGCAGAAAAACAAGAGGCTTTGCTGTCTATCATCTAGCTAGACCCCATGCTGAGCTTCCGTGTGTATGTGTGTGTGTTTGTTTGTTACAACGTTCAGCTTTATTCAGATTTCCTCACTGAATATGCAAATTAGCCAGGTCAAGTAGACATCAATGAATCTCCACCCCCTTTTAGGTACCCTACACCACACTGGGAGGTGCTCTTGCTACTAATACAGCCATCAAAGGTGTGAGTGTGTGTGTAAATAAATGATTGTTCTCTCCTGAACAGAGACAGTATTTAGCATATGTGATTAATCCATTTTGGCACTCTGGGCATGGTTCTGTGTGTTTTTGGCTGTCAGTAAGAAACGAGAACTGAATAAATCTGAAAACAATAGATTCTATGACATTTCAAATGCATGCATAATCACATTGTCTTTATCAGTATGCACACACACGCTAAAATGTTCATAGTCTTGGAGCTAACACCCAATGGCACTGTACCAAACCCTAGTGAGCTTACTTGCTGTCTAGTGCCTACATAGTCATCTGTCATCTCCTGAAAATCAATGACAAATACAAATAGTTCTCTATGAAGAGCATGGGAGACAGCTCTTTCTTTTGAACAATGCACAGATTATTTTAATTAAGGCCCTGCTGTATAGTTTAATATAATTTAAGTTAATAATAATGTTTAGTATAAATGACTAACTTGAATGCAACGGGTTCAGTTCTTCATAAAGGTTGGGTGACCAAAGCCGTTTCTCAATATGCATTCTTGTCTGTACTTGTATTCTTGTGGACTTGTGAAACATCATCAGTCACTGACCAAATACTGTTACAATTCAAAGTTCACATTTACCCAAGTCCAGGTAAAATCCCTGGATGTGTTCTTGATCCGCCCCGTGTACCGAGGATGCATCGAGAGGTGACTTGTGCAGACTTAAGATAGTCAGGTATCCCAGAATGCATCTCGTATCAACCAGCCAGTGTCAATAGCAGAGGAGAAAATCTGCGTAATATCAAAATACTATGGTTATTGTGCCATGAAATGTAATTTCAAGAGTGTTTCGGAATGTGGTTGTTTAAATCTCAAATCTGTAGTTTATTTATTAAGATCGATTTTTCGCCTATTTGAAAAATGCATCTTACGTTTTTGGAGTTGCGACATCCAAGCACTCATCGGGCACTCAGCGAGATCAATTCCGACTAGAACAGCTTTTCCTCGGCTAGTGCTTCTGACGTTTGCCGCTGGCTTGGATGTCTCTAGTCTAGTGGATAAATTTGACGTATAATTCGTCTTGTGTATAAGTCTATTTTTGGTCTCAATAGTTGGTAACACTTTAGAATATGGTTCCTTCATTAATCAATAACTACACAAGAACCAATGAGTAACACAATATTAACAATCTAGTAACTATTATTAACTAACAAGAAACTCTGATTAACGAACTAGTAAGTAATGGCGCACAGATAAAAAGTGATAGTTCACTATTAACTATTCAATAACTACTATTTTTTAATACTTCCCAGAGAACTACTGAAAATGTTTATTAACAATCTAGTAACTACTATTAACTAATAAGAAGTTCTGATTATGAATTAGTAAGTAATAGTGCGCAGATGAAAGTGTTACTACATACTTCTGTGGGAATTACTAATTATTTGGATCCGTATTATAAAGTGAAGATCATTGGAACTAAGTAGTAATGACTCAAGTGTTACTACATGATCTAGTCATGATTTGTGCAACCAAACACTAAAGTCATTTCAAGCGTTTGAGATTTTTTGTGAACTATAGTATACTTCTCACAGTGGATTCGAACCCAAGTCCCTCACACCAAAGGCATGTGTCTTATCCACTGTGCCAACACCACCCCCTATCATTACATACCATTGGATGGCGGAATTGACCAATCAGAATCAACACCTCACCTTTTTATAGCTATTTTTCACTATTAAATGTATTCATTTACAGTTATTTTGGTTTGTCAGCCATCTATTTCCACTGAGCTTGTAGAAAATGCTAACATGTAATGCTGCATTAGAATTTGGCCAAAATAAGTATATTAGAAGCAGCCTATCTTTAGCAACAGGCTTTGTGTTGGTATACCTACAATGCCATAAAATGCTGCCTATGTAGACTAACTTATTAAGCTCACCTTTTAGGTTTGGGGGTGATGAAAGGAGCAAGGACTCAGGTGCAGAAACAATAGGCTATGTATTAACCCTTTATGACCTGCCATAGAACAGTTCCACCAGAGTATATCTTTCTATTTTTACATGCTGTGCTGTCATTCTTTTGAGCATTTTCATATGCCATACATCAAAATAATCCTTACTTTCTCAACTTGAAGGCTATGTTTGTAATAAATCAATAGTACCTAGGTAAATATCTCAAAAGTGCAATAAACAAAACAAAACAAAAAAATGTTAAAAAAATTCGACATATTTTATTCAATACAAAAAAATTATAAATGTCAACCTCAAACTTGTCAATGAGAAAAATGTGCATAAAACAGTTTAAAATTATACAGAATTGATTTGAACTGTTTACATCAATTAGTTTTTAAGATACACTCATTCAAAAAGGGAGTAAAATGCCATGTAAAATATTCAATTACATTTGTGGTCAAACAGATAACATTTTGCTTTTGGATATTGATTGAACATTGAATTGGTTAGAATATAAATTAAATATACCCTGTCAGAACAATTAATAATAAAATAAATATAAAATAAATAAATAAAGGCGATGAGCAGACGGAGCTCGGTGCGTCCGTACTTTCAATATGACATAACGTTGCGTGCATGCGCGAACGTGTGTGTGTTTGTGTGCTTGTATTTGCGAGTGTATAAACGAGAAAGAAATGATAGAATAAAGCAATGGTAAAAAGACAATAACGATAAGAAGGAACATATAGCAGATGGGAGTCAAGTGCGAAGTCAAACCTATTATATGAGTCAAACGCATGGCCAAAAGACGCAGCTTTTGACGTCACTATATGCAACACACGCTGGGGTCATAGTGCACAGGACGTGATGGCGTGATCCGTCTTCGGAAGACGTAACTATCAATTGCAGATCTACAGAACATGTGTGCAAAGATGTGCAATGCATTTTTGTGTGTTTTTTTGGAAACGCATTATTACAGACTCATTAGAGGGTGAAAACCGTGCAACATGAGCATGTTAATCTGTCATAGTGCACCGAACGTGATACATCAATGCGCCATCGGAAGCCGTAACTATCAATCGCAGGTGTACAGATCATGTGTGCAAAGACGTGCAATGCATTTTTGTGATTTTTTTGTAAAAAGCAGTTTACGCATTTTGTACAGACAAACATGCAACATGCGCATGTTGGAGGCTTGATCTGACCATGTTACATCTCTGGTTTTGTATGCAAAAAGAATGATTGAGCTAGCCACTTGGTTTCAGTTTCTATAGGCTGTTAAACAGACACACGCAAACCGGAGGGTTTTTCTTAAAGAGTTAAAAAAAAAAACTACCCCCATGGGGAACTTGACAGGAGAAGGAGAATAAATAGGTAGAAAACAAGGCAGGTAACAAGGGAGGACAGGTGGAGCAAATGAATAATAATGAAGTAACAAGATGGACGGGGTTAGACAATAGACAGGAGGGCACACGGCACATGACAAGCCATGTGCTCACACCAAACGTGGCAAAAACATAAGCACATGGCCAACAAACGTAATCACAAGCCATGTTCTTAAACCGAACAAAACATGGACACGCAGCTAATGAGAACACTCATAAGCTGAGTGTTCACACAAAACATGACAACATGAAAGCACACAGCCTGTAAAAAACACAAATCATGATCTAGAACACAACACACGCGAACAGAAGAGAGTACCGTACGCTCACACAACAAGATGCTCACAACAGAATACCAAATACTCGGAGCATGAATGTCCGAATCGAAACAAAACTAGACATGAGTGCCGGAATTCGAACACCTTCGCGCCAAACATGAAACGAGGAACACAGACAAGAGAGCGCACGGCTCGAGCACACTCACACAAAGACAAGACAATACAAGAGTGTCAGGCCTCTGCCACAAAACCAAGAATAAACTAGATATTACTTGGAGCTCGGAACTCTCACAAAATCTCCATCCAGGAAGTCATGTCAGCAGCAGCTGTGATCGATTGATATTCCTCTGTGTATATGTCTCGTCTTATAAGCTCATCTGTCAGAGGCAGGGAAGGGCTTGTCTCTAGTGTCCTGTTGCATGAAGATACAATGCCATTTGGATTCACCAATGTCCCATGAATTCATTTTGAGGGTTTATCCTGCTGTTTTGGGCTCAAAGCAACTGCATATGCAGTTTTATTTCGTGCTTATAAAGACCCAGATGGAATGAAGGGGCTTGAGTGTAGAATCGGCTGAAGAAAATGAGCTGGTGTCCTCTGGCAGAACCAATAATGTCTGATTATGTTGGGTCTGATTAGTGTTTTAATAATAAATACAGATCAGGGAGATCATGCAGCATAATCAGGTTTGAAGGCCATCATAATGATGGCAACTCAATTTGTATTGATTGATGTTCATCTATTGTAGGGAAGGTTGACATATTGAGAAACAATAAACCAGTTAATTTAAAGGCAAGACTGACCTGAGTTTGCCTGTGTCCATCTCACCTCTCCTGTAAAAGAGAGGTCAGGGTGAGTTCATGCTTCTTTTGTCTTTTCACACTGACACACTTAATGCACACAAGACATTTTCATTTCCCACTGGAAACACATGGTCACAGTTTTTAAAATATGGCATTCAGTCCTTTTACAACCCTTCCACTGCCTCGCCCTGTATTAAGCTCAAACTGAATTAAGAAAGCCTTTTAAAGGTAGGGTAGGCAAACATTTTGTTATACTGGTTGAAACTGCCTGAAACATACCTGCCTGTCAACTTATGTATTTCCATACGTCCACACACCCTGTCTCGCTTAGACATCACACATTCGACAGTGTGTTCTGTAAGGCTATGCAGAATTGTTGACAGTCACTGCAAACAAACAGCAGCTTTTACAGTTCCTCTTGAACCAAAACAACAAGCTTATGTTGTGTTAATGCCATGTTGTAACCGTAATTACATGATGGCAACCCACGATGTTCACGCCCTGAAACTCGCATTTATGCTTTTCTATGTCAACACTATCAATGTCGAAATTAATCTGCAGCAGTCAGGTGGCAGTGCTCTGTAAGTTATTTTCATTCATTGTTATTGTACATTTACATTTATTCATTTAGATGACAATTTTATGCAAAGCGACTTACATTTGCTATATATGTCAAAGGTTGCACGCCTCTGGCAGCAACTAGGGGTTAAGTGTCTTGCTTAGGGACACATTGGTGTCTCACAGTGGATTTGAACCGTGCCATCACCACCCCATGTAATGTTGCTTTAGACATGAACTCTTGACACTTTGCAGACTCTGCTGTGTGAGTTCATGTGTTTTAAATGAGGTGTGGCTTTGGAAAGCAGTCTTAAAGGAGGGTAACTGTACGTTCACACCACCACTCGGTGAGAGCGGCAAAATTAGCTCTTGACACCCTGCCATTGACGCCGTGGAAAGATTCATGGCCACTCTGATGCTCTGACGTAGATCGAATGCGTGATCTTTTTTTAAACGGTATTTAAAGGGGTCGCAAAGCAGGGCTGTAAGTACTCAAGTCCGGTCTTGGACTCTAGTCCGTACTCGTAGACTGTTTTTCTATGGTCTCTGGACTTGTCTCGGACTCACTGGTATTCGGACTCGGACTTGTCTTGGTCTCGGCCACTGGTCTCGCCAATTATGGCTTTTGGCTCTGACTCTGAGTCCAATATTTATGTATGTGTTCATTTATTACTAGCCTGTCAGGGTAACGCTAACTTAGAAAATGCCAAAATTAACCGACCAAGTGCTCACTACAACGGATGTTGCGCATTACATTACTGGGTGTTGCGCATTCCCATAGGTCTCCCATTTATAATGCAGGATATTCCCTCAATCGTAATTCACACAGATTATAAAGTCAAATCATTCTTTTAATAACTATCTGCCGAGTGTTCAGTGGTGCCGTGTCTTCTCTTCTCTCAAAATGTGTTGTGGAAGCCAAGCATCAAGCGCTGCCACGATAATACACACTCGTGTTCAGGAGTCAGGACATGACGGAATATTCACTTGCACAATCGGGCCAGCAGTGCATCATGAAAAAAGTTTACCATTTGCACGTCTTTTTAAGTCTAAACAGTTTAAACATTCAAGCGATTTTAAACTAATCAGTGCTTGCGCTCTCTGGGATGATTTCTGCGCACATTCATAGAAAATCGCATTAAGAACAGCTGGCCAGTGAGAAAAGTTATTTTTCACGGATTAGTTATATTGCTTTAACACTCAAAACTTTGTGAGTATACTCTAAACATAGTCATTATCATAGTCACAAACATTTGTCTTTAATAAGCATAAAACGCATGCCAGTATAATTAATACAGAGTCCGTGCACTAGCTCTTAGGGTGGCAGCAACCATATGACGGTCATTAATTTTGTCGTCAAAACAAGAAAAGAGAGCTTTAAGTTAAAGGAATCAGGATTGATAGCCTATGTGTATTATATATATATATATATATATATATATATATATATATATATATATATATATATATATACATATATATATATATATATATATATATATATATATATATATATATATATATATATATATATATATATACATGTGTGTGTATATATATATATATATATATACACACTGTATATATATATATATATATATATATATATATATATATATATATATATATATATATATATATATATATAATAGATGCCACTATTTGGGGTTTAAGAACATCACACCTTTCAAGAAGCAGCTGAAGATACACATCTTCCACAAGCACTTAATCACCCCTTACTCTTAAAACAATGCACTTACACACAAATTCAAATGAAGAAAAAATCCCTTGCTGGTTTCCTAACCTAGTTGTCTAATAAACCTGGCATTGTGTATTACAAAAATCATAGGCTCTTTAATTAATGCGTTGTTTCTCTTTAGGAAGTTGCTTTGGATAAAAGTGTCTGTTAAATACTTAAATGTAAATGTAATATTTAAGGTAAATGTATAAATTACTCTATTTCAAGTAAAGAGCAATTAAAATATATGAGTACAAAATAAAAATCTGCCATTTTTGCTTACTTAAACTATGCATTTCTTAATTCATAAATTTTGATGCAACTGATTATCTAAAAAAATTGTTTTGCCAACAGGGAACCCATGGCTTCAAAAATGATAAATGTCTTCTGGGTTTTAACACTGTAAACTGAACATTTGATAACATCTCTTCTGTTAACTGTTAAGTGTGGCCAACAAAATTCAATTTGAGAGACAACCCTGCCCTTTATTTCTCTTTCTCTGTGTAAACAAAAATGTAAGAGTCAGGGGTCAAAAACGCATAGAGTCAGCACAGATATTCATTTTTGTCAAGCTCATGTTGCAGAAAATGTGCTAAGTATACAGAAATATGCATGGCGTTTCTGTGTGACCGGCTCGAAGAGACACCGTAGAAGACGTTATTCTGGGTCAGATCAATTCTGTCATGGCTGTATCAGCACATGTTCAGACAGGTGTCGTGTCACAGGCCGCTGCGAAAGCGTAAATCAAATGTGTCAGGTGCAGAGGTGAACGTCAATACAGCATGTACACAGGTCAAGGATGACATAGACTGAATGACAGTTCCTTGTGTGTTTAATTCAGTTTGACACACTCACCTGTGACCCTATTACCTCTCTATACACTGACTTTATCAGATCGGAAAATACACACTGAAAAAAACAACAACAACGAAAAACAGATGATAAAACCAGAACAAAACATAACAGTATCTCTGTGTTGTGTGCATTCATCTCCACATTTCATTTTCAGTTTTGGCAACGTCTGTGGGATGTTGTATTTCTACTATGGCATTTCTACTATGGCAACGTCGCTGTCTACGTGCTTACAACATTGCAACAAAGTAGAATTGAAAGACGTGACATGGCTGTAGCAATGCTGTTGCGCGACATACAGCAACTGAGAGGTAAATATGGACAAATATGGACAAACCCAGCCATTGGGTTAAATGTTTTAATTACATTTTTAACCCAACATTTGGTTTTGTCCATATTGGACCCAAAGTTGGGTTAAAACAACCCAGCATTTTTAGAGTGTAATGTTCATACAATTGTTTTTTATGCTAGATCCCCCATTTAGCATATTATGTTTTGAGGTTATTTTTTTTTTGATTAGGCAGATGTTAGATAATCATAAACTTTTTAAATATGATTTTTTAAATAGGATTTCTACTTCATAAATTGTGTGAAATTTGTGAAAATGATGGTTCAGATCACTCAAAACACATATGGAAATGCAGGCGCCCTTATATGGGCTGTAATGGAGTCTGGCTGTGCCCTAGTGAAAAAGTTTGGTACTGCGCCCAAACTAAATCTCACTGAAAGCTATTTTTTTAGATATCTGATAAATCTACAAAAAAAAACAAAAAAAAACCAAACAGACATATCTGCAAATGCAGAGTCTCTAAGCATGGATAAACAATGTTATATCAGTACAAATTATAGTCTCAAATGACCGTAATGATGGAACTACTGAGCAGAAAAGATTGAGAGAAGCAAAACTAACGAGATGATAGCGTCTGTGTGTGCGTGAGAGAGCGGAAACCTGCGATTGTGTTTCGGCTTTATTAGGACCAGATCAGTCTTATTACGTTTTAATGACTTTAGCCCACCCTGGTTGCTGTGAGATTCTCATTGGTAAATTAGCAGATGTGGTTTATCAGTGTGTGTTTCTGAGGTGTGTGTGAGTAGCCTACGTATGTGTGTCAAGGGGGCCACAGCGCTCCACTTCATCAGATGAAATAACCTCATTTGGGTTCTCTGCCGCTGGACGACTGCTGGTGCATCTCTACACCAAAGACCCATCAGAGCATACAGCTTGATGAGGTCAAGGTCTCTCTCATGTTTCTCTCTCTCTCCTAATCATTTTGTCCAGCTTGTCTTCCAGTCATAAGTGGGCATTTGTACAGTCCTTCCTCTAGTTAGTTCAAAAGGCCCTCATTAGTCCATTACCCTCTCCATCTCTCTCTCTTTCTCTGTCTGTCCCTCTCTTTCAGGGATGTGTCAGTAACAAGGATGGATTATATTATGGACCAATGGGGCCAGTGCCCTTGGGCCTCTGACTGCCAGGGGCCTCGAGTTTAGAGGTCAGCCTGACACCTAGTAAAATGCCACTGAAAATGTACAACTGAGATAGACAAACGCTGCTTTCCCTGAATGTGAGGAAATAATACATTAAAGTGTTTTTGTAAGGATATTAAAAAAGCCTTGAAGTTTTAATGTTCTATAGGCCATGTGTAATTTGAATAGCAATAAGAGTTGAGGGATAGATAGATAGATAGACAGACAGACAGACAGACAAGAACAGAACAGACAGACAGACAAGACAGACAGACAGACAGACAGACAGATACACTGTAAATTTTTTCCAGGATTTCACAATATATAACTGTAAAATTTCACAGTTAATTACATTATTACCACTTCACAGGCTTTAACTGTGACAATTCACAATATAATACCGTATTTAGACTTTTACTGTGAAAATAATACAGGCGCGGGGCTTTTACAAGAAACTACTGTGAATTCCGTCTTTTTTGAGTGACAGCTGCGTCAGCGTCATCAGAGCTCTCTGATCTACGTGGTCTCATTCGGTGGATTCAGCGGGGTAAGTGTTAAATATCAACCTTTATCAATTTGATGACTGTTTTTAATATGATAGTGCATGCTATTTAAAAGTATGAAGCAAATTCGCGTTAGTTGTAGGTTCTGTTGTCATGTTTTTGTAACTTTTGTAAGCCGTAGCAGACTCGTCTCAGGTTTTAAGCGCTCAAATTTGAATGAACAGACGTTGGATGTAAGTTAGTGTTAGCGCTAATTATACCGTATTAGATTAGTGACTGTCGAACATTTAACTTTAGCTTTGCTTAAGCTTATCTTAGTTAACGTAACGTTACTCTAACAGCGTTCTCTCTTTTCCACAGCATTTTTTTCTACGTCTACGACCGATGAGAAATAAAGTTATAAGGTAAGATGTGGCCTTAATAGTGGGTATTATGACAGTTATTATCAACTAGATACATTATTGTGTTGTATTTGGGCATTACATTTATCATTTCCTTCCCTGCTGTGTGTGTGAAACGGAGCAACCGTTATCTGTCTCGTCAACAGAAAAATGAAGTGCGCATGTCAATATATTTTTTAATCGTGTCTCTGGAATTTTCCACTGCCAAAATAAATCTTTTGTGCGCAGTTTTCCCGCTGTTAGACCAAGGTGCACTCATATGTGTTTTGCAAGACCTTAAATGTTGATTATAACTAGACAGACAGTCCAACGTAATTGCAGTGATTTGATCTGTAGGATATACGTTTGTAATTATTGTCTTTTAATCATCATCCGGTAATGAGTTTGTAACGTTATATACAATTTAAATAACTTACAAGCCGTATGGTTTAGTTTCTAGTAGCCTAACGTTAAGTTACCTCACAGCAGTGACAGTGACTGTCACTAACGTACATGGTGGCGAAGTACGTTGCAGTAACATTTTAAAGTTTTTCATTTTAAAGTTATAACCTGAGTAGTCCTTAATAGATTCTATATTTTCACATTTATCTTGAACTAATCTGTATATATTGTTAATTACTTTTTATGTCGTTCAGTAGTGTTTGGTAATTTAGGTGTGGGTGATCCAAATACAGTATTTTGGTGTTATAACTGCAATCTGCAAGCTACATCCAAAATTGCTAGTTTAAAAAAGCCCTGTATTTAGTTTTTCTCAACTGAAGAACACAATGTTCAACTGTAAATTCAGTTTGTGTGAGCATGTGTCTGATACTGTTATTGAGTTTATTCAGCACTCAAAGCTGCATAGCAATGCTCCTGACTTTAAGTACAATTGTGGTGTGCCTGAATGCTCTCGGATGTATCGCAAAGCAAATATTTTGAAAACTCATATGTACAGAGACCATAAAGGGCTTGGATCATCTGTGCGACCTTGCAAGCAATTTGAGACTCCCTTAAAATGTGTTGCTCCGTTTTGTACATTTACATGTGACACCTTAAGCTCCCTCATCAAGCATTTGAAGTCACACATACATGAGGGATTAGAAATCAAATGCCCAGTCAGAGGTTGTGGTTGCAGCTTTACAGTTGCATCCACTTTAGCCTCACATTTTTCAAGGAAACATAAAAATCTAGATCACTCCTTGTTAGATGTGTCCGATCCTGCAGAGCCTAGTAGTCTGCATAGTCAGCCATGTTCTGATGCATCTTTTGTGGCTGATAATGAGCCAGAGGGGCAATTTGCTGTAGATGAAACTCTCTATTTGCAAAACCTCGCCCTTCTGTATCTTAAATTACAAGGAAAGTTATTGCTACCAGCCAGTACTATACAGACTGTCATCAGTCCAAAGACACCTGTCACATTGTCATGATCAAATTCAACTTTACCAAATGTTTACTGCCTAATCTAAGATAAATCAATGGGGGCCAAGGGAAGATTTTTTCGCAAATTTACTATAGCTACTATAGGTAAATATTATTAACAGTTGAATCTTATTCTACTCTTATTTTTGCAGCCTTGTGCCACAGCTACTGATGTAGAAGAGACCATGACGCTACCAAGCACCCCTCGCTTGATTGTTCAAGGTAATGTTGATGTCATCCACAGATGTAGTGAATATTTTCTTTCAACTGATAGTTCCTACATGAAACTGCTCACAATATCATCTTAAAGGAGTAGTTCACTTTTAAAAAAAATTGCTGATAATTTACTCACCCCATGTCATCCAAGATATCCATGTCATTCTTTCTTCAGTCGAAAGAAATGAAGGTTTTTGATGAAAACATTTCAGGATTTTTCTCCATATGGTAACAGTCATTTGGTTCATTCAAAGAACGAAATTAACGAATTGACTCAGAAAAGATTTGTTCATTTTGATGAACGAGTTCGAACAGGAGAATCACAAGCGTGCCTCACAGAGCAAGGCGAGCATTTGAGCGATCGTTTTGCTTGATAAGACCCTTATTCATCGTCTGAAATCGTTTAAAGCCCTTTGAACAGTTTGCAGTTTGCACTGAAACTGTCTTATGGACCTTGAACCGTTTGGTAGTTTGAACCTTGAAAGTTTTCATCAAAAACCTTAATTTCTTTTCGACTGAAGAAAGAATGACATGGATATCTTGGATGACATGGGGGTGACTAAATTATCAGCAAAAGTTTTTTTTTTTTTTAAGTAAACTACTCCTTTAAGTAAAACAGGTCATGATTTCTGGAAAGAGACATTCAAATGAGACATTCAAAAGATTTTTTCAAATGTGTTGTTGTTTTTTTGCACTTTGAGCACCACAAATAAATTTCCATCATAGTCCCCTTATATACAAAAAAATGAATTCTGCCAAACGATACTGATGTGTAAAAAATTGATCATATCGGCCGATGTTATAACGGCCGTCGATATATCGTGCACCACTAATTCTAAATGTCTAAAGGTGCAGAATTTGCATCAGCTATGTTTGTGCTTGGCCATCATCAAGTGGTGTTTCAGACTGGACGTGCTGTGATGGTGATAGCTCAGTTCACAACGACAAAACACACAGATCACTTTGGTCTTGTCAATTGAACCATTTGGCAACTTTTTAAAAGTAAACTTTCCATTCAGAATCGTACTGGCATCCATTTCGGCGTCTCGTCTTCGTTATCCACTCAAAACGTATATTTAACCAACTTTTTGGCCGGCTCGCAAGCCAAACAAGTGTGTGCGGCGTGCCTGTTGTTTTGTTTCCGGTCTCCGCTTGCGCTTTGGTCGATGAAGCAACAAAACGTCCTCGCGCCTGCGTCCTGTTGCAAAAGCAAGTGAAAAAAACTAAAACGTTTGTTAGGCCAAAAAGGCCGTTAATCGCACAATAAAAAAATTTACTCCATTAAAATGGGTTTGCATTAATGCCGTTGATAATACGTTAAACTGACAGCCCTATTAAAAATATAACCTGAGTGAGTAGTGTTCTGAGTATGATGCTCATGTATTAATTTCATTTAAAGGATCTAAGTGTAACGTCCATGATGAGTGTATCTGGTTTTGTTTCAGGTGACAAAATGAAACCAAGGGCATGGATGCTGTCGTTGGAGGGTCAAGTGGTCATGGGACCTCACCTTGACTTTACAACTGGTCTGGCTGCTATTTTTTCTAGCTACTACAATTTTAATTTGAAGTATGCTGAAGATGCTGCTTGTACTCTGGAATTTATCCAAAGGTAATATCTTCATTAATTTTGTACTTGAGGGCTTGCTTTTTATTTGGTGGGTTAAACAAGTAATGTTTGGATGTATTTTTATGTATTTCGCAATCCGTTCAGGACCACAGCAGCCAAACGGTGATGACCCCCCTTTCTCGCCCTCAAACAGTCTCCCTTGCAGACTTAACTTGTGTGTCTGTAGCCATGTTTCCATTGACATGTTTTTATCTGAATTAAGTGATATCGAATGAAAAATGCCTTATGGAAACAGTAAAATTCGATGAAATTTCATGAAAATCGACTCAAATGAAATACGAGCTGTCTCATCGGATTTTCTCTTGATCGATATACGGCTAATGCGAGTTCATTTCCGGCCAGTCCCGCTCTGTTTGCGCACACATGGCGGATGTCAAAAAAGACAGATGTAAGTGGACCATGCAACAAAAAATAAAAAATGCTTCAACCAAAGGGTTATTACGAACCACGATCTCCCAGAACTGATGGAGCGCTGTCGTTCCCACACCACAGTCGCCTCCGCTGTCGTCGGGCATTTACGTGCATCGGCATCATCATAGCAATGTTTATAGCGTCGTTATTTTCTTAGGTTAGTTTTGCTTGTTTTTACGTGGCTTGGTTGAGTTCTAATGTAGAATGTGGTCTGTTATTTCTGGTTAACAGACTGCAGCGCTGCTAAGTATAACACACCGTTGCCATGGACGCAGTTCAGAGACGGAACAGACTATTTTCTTTAGCAGAAGCAATACTTGTTTTTAAATCAATAAACTCATTTTTAAGTCAATATTTTGTGTCAAATTATTGATTTATTTGGTTGATTTATATGTAATAAACAGGATAATATATAGCGAGGCGGTTGTTATAGCGAGTACAACCCCTTCAACAACCGCCTTCGCATACATTATCCCATACATATGTCGCTATCAGCTGGCACATACAAGCATTATTAGGCTTCAACTTGTGAAATACTTGATCATTTGTTGGTAGATGGCGCGATCCGTTTTGTCTAACAAAACTTTGTTCGCAAAAGTTTGCTTGAATGTTGTTCGATTCAGTGCGAAAATGAATGGAAACACCTTAAAATGTCTCAAATTAATTCGATATGCCAATTTGATCGCAAAACAGCATGTGACGTCATTACGTACAGGTTTTTATTCGCTTTAAAGCCGTTTGATGGAAACACACTTTCACCAGCTTTATTCGCATGTGTTTTTTTACCGAACTTCAGATAAATCGATTGACAAGTAGATGGAAACATGGCTTGTGCCGGTGAAAACTACTGGGTGCTTTATTGTGAAAAAGATTTAAGATATAAAATGTGTTTATCACATCATCGGTGAATGGGTAATAATTCTAGGAGGAAGAGTACAAGCAGAAACAGACATAGGGAGATGGACAGACAACAGTCTTTTACTACTCATCCTGTGCAAACAGTACATGTAAATCATGTAATTGTTGTGTGCTAATGCTTTACCTGGGTAAATCACACACCTCTACTTTGAAGAAGGTCTATTCTTGACTGTTTGTGATGGAAATGTTTTTCAGTTCAGTTCCATGAATTTTTTATTTTATTTTCCGAATTACAGTAATGTCACCTTGTTAAAAATGTGCTAACTTTAGTTTGACTCTGTACTGCCAACAGCAGTAACCCACTGAAGGTGGTGACTGGGAACTGACACCTTTTTGCATCGCACTTGAATTAAACTAACAGCTTTCTTCTGTCTTTTTGATTATAGGTGCTTCTTGGGCATCAACCCAGAGACGGGAACCAAATCTAAGAGGCAGAGAGGTCACATGAACCAGCAAGTCTGCACTCTGATAAGGAAGCTCATTGACTTCGAATGGATGTCAATATAATGTAAGCTGTGTTCCAACTTCAGAACGAACGAAACACTGTATCTGAATCTGTATCTAGAGTCCTCTGATTTGTTGATTTAATATTGATTGATATAAGACTATTCACATGATTTAAAAAAAATAGTTTTTGACATTTTAGGATTAGTGTTACAACGCAAGGACCATACTTAACAGGGAGCCAGTCCACCACAGAGTAACTTAAACTTTTTGTCTTTCTTACCTTTTGTATATAGTGAATGGAGCCCACACTATGCTGGTACCAACCGCAAGGGAAGGAGCAAGACACCTGCAACCCTCTCTATTGTCTGTTCTTCCTCTCTCTCCATCACTCTCTCTTCTCTGTCTCGTTGTTTTGACACACATTCCTGTTACCCACTGTTAATCCCTGTTACCAGGTGTTTTATTCCTGTGATTAAATTGTATTTTACTTCTAAAAAATAAAAGTTAAATCACTGTTTTTATCAGTTTTGTTTGGTGCATAATTTATGCTAAATCATAGTAATCAATAGACATGGTAACACTGTAATTTCACAGTTAAATACATTAATTCTACAGCAGCTTACCGCTACATTACAGTAATACATAAAGAGTAACTGTAATTTCACAGTTAAATACATTAATTCTACAGCAACTTACCGCTAAATCACAGTAATGTGATGGCATAATTACTGTAAAGTTACAGTATACAACCGTCATTTCACAATAATTTACTGTAAAAATGATACAGTAACTTACTGTGAAAGTCATGCAACTGGTAACCTGCAATTTATTGTAAATTTACAGTCAAAAAATTAACAGTGTAGGTAAAGTGTGAGGTGAATAAGGGACACACTTGATTGCATTTTTGTTATATCATTATACATTTGGTCTCTAGTTTGTTGGCAAGCCAGAAAACAGCAGACGCATGATGGGACCCTCAGGTCATAATCTGTCCTCCCTTGGTCAATAAGGTTGATTAATCTGTGTGACGATATTGAATTATTAAAGTTCTGGCTATATATTCTTGTGTGAGGAGGGGTTTGTAAGTCCATTAGAGAGTTTTTCCATGTCGTGTGCTGGAATAATTAGATGAGGTTTAATATAGTGATTAATATCTAAGTCTGATATCTGACAGGCATTGTGTTCTCTATATGAGCTGGTGGGTGTCTAGCACAAATGTTATTAGCCTCAGACTGTCCTCAGGGTGGCTGGAGCGTGTTTCGAGGTTAGACTGCATGTTGATGGAAAACCAAGGAGGAAAAGGTTTCTTAGACTCAAATCAGATCACATTATTTTCAATATACCATATACACACTAGTGAAATGGTGAGAAAAACATAGCACTCATGGCTAAACTCAGACTAGGAACATGATTGGCCACCCATGAAATACATTATTAGCCATATATTCATTATAGTACTATTGTGTATAATAAGTATATTATATACTGTATTGCATATGTCGCTGTCCGATGAAAACCGCATATGTCTATTTTGACTATTTTTTGACGGATAGAATGTCCAGGTTCATTTCCGCATACAGCATGCTTCACATTATCTAAATGACCAATGAAAATTGTGAAATCATGTCATCTGATTTCCACGTATTTCCATTTGCTGTCAAAGCTGTCAATCATGCAGCGTATCTCCCATAGACAGTATGGTATCTCCCGCCCTGTGGAGGCATCTCGCCGAGTCTCGTGAAGTTTCTCACCAGGCTCATCTCTGAGACCCCTACACCTGGTATTATAATGCGATCTGTATCCAGATAAGTTATCCGGATAATAAAAAATTAATGTTAATGCAAGGTATAAATACGTTGTGATCAGACTGTGATTCGGATCTGCCTGACCATCTGGAGGTAGTCTCGCTCACATTGTGTTCGGATCTTTACTAGGTGTAAACGCAATCTGGTTGTTGAACCACATATGTATATTTTACTCCTCCCAAAAATGCAAAAAAAAAAAATAAACAAGTGAGAGCGTGTTAGATAGGCTATATGACACGTTATAGTCGAATATGACGGCGCTACTGTGACACGCATCACCGCAGATGAGCAGCTGAGCGTCAAAAGTGAAAGTAAGTCACAGACAATCATCTTCACAATCACACAATCATCTTCAGAGTAAAGAAACGAAGTGATCTTACAGGGCAGGCTGTTGCCATACTCTCTTATTGATGTATGTCTTTGATTTTGAAATTAGCTGATGATAAAATGCAGCTCATATCTGTAATAAAATGCAGCTCATTTGATCATTAACTCATTATATCATGACACTGGCAAGAATATGGTTACATTTAAAGATGTTGTGCCAAGCATGACAACGCTACGTTCAGCTGCTTTTGAAATTACATGTTTTTTTTTTTTTTCACTTCCTGAAAAGTAACCGTTTTAGACATACGTGAGTTTCATCGGGGCAGCGAATCATATACTCACTGTACAAAATGTACAGTTGAAGAGGCATGCAGAGTGCTTTACAATATGGACTGACTAGACTATTTACATTCATTAGAAGAATTCAGGTAATTTGCTCCACTTTCTGAGAAAGGTTTTTGATAAGTTACTCGCTCCCTTTTCCTTTTTCGTTCATTAACTTGTGTATATACACTGTTACGTTGATTTCTCCTGTTGGATATTGCTCTTCTGTTTTGTTTAATAAAGTTATAGCTGCTATTAGATCCACTTAGCCTCAACTCATCCTATTTCCCTCATATACTGTGACACACATACTGTAAAATCTGATCGGTCAGACAGATGGACACTTCCTGAGTGGGTGGTTCTAAGCTGCGAATAGCTTCGGTGTGGACCAGACTTTGAAATGATAATCAAAAGTTTGTCTCTGAAAATCTAATCTGTTGGAACAATCTCTTGTAAGTAGAGTAAGGTGTTATAGTAGTGGTGTAAATAGTCTCAGAGATTATCATCATTCTCTCTGACTCATGGCTAATCATCACTGATGGTAAAGCAGGGGAAATTCACAGATTACAATGGAGATTATGAATGAACAGCATGATTTAAAGTCTGCTGACCCTTCAGAACAACCGCACACTGTCATAAGGAATCGAACTCTTCAGCGACTTTATCTATCTCCATCACTTTACCCACTGCTTCCGCTTAAACACTCTCACTGTGAATTTAAGCATGGGTTTATTATCAATTTATGAGTGTGAATTAGACTTTTTCACACACCACTGGATGCTGAATGACAGGAAGATGAATTTACTAAACTGTAATCCAAAACCATCACAAAATAGGAATTTGATTAGACTAACATGAGCAAAACTAAATTTAAATAATTAATCATCAGTTGTACTAATTATGTTAGTTTTTTTGTCTGTCAAATACTTTTTTTCTAGTCAAGTCATATATATATTATATATATAGTGCTTTTTACAATACAGATTATTTCAAAGCAGATTTATCGAGATAACAGAAATAAGAATGCAACAAAGTTTGTTTCTAGAAAAAGAAAATAACATCATAGTCCTGCAACTATGTTTGCCGCAGTGTTTAGTTGTCATTTCTCTTTTTAAAGAATGTTTTTAGATGTTAGCCATGTTTTATTTCTCAATGACATGCAAACAACCAACTAAAGGATTTCAAGAAAGAAAAATAAATTGTATTCACGTCCTTCCTGTCACATGAGACTGTTAACTTCCTCAGTTTACTTTTTGGTACTTTCAACTTTTTGTTGACTCACTGTCTGTACACTTACAATGTTCTCAATGCTTCGTTTTGCATGTAGGCACCCTCATTATGTTACTGTGTTAGTGTTGGGCTATTCTGAGCCTTGTTAGTGGTATTAACTAGCGATTTCTTTTTACTTATCATATGCCCCCATATACTAGCGTTATAATCTAAACAGTTTATAGAGATAAAACTCTTAACATTCAATTATCATGAAAACAAATCTCAGAGAACGGTTGACTAGGTAGCAATGTGTAATTAGACCAAAGGTTCATTTTGCGCAGGAGTTCTCCTATAAGTGAATTATTATTTAAGCCTTTACATTATTGTTGAACCATGGTATTAATAAATCTATACAATTGTCAGAGCTGAACTGTTGCTTCACTTATCCAATTTCCACCACAATGGAAAAGTGGGCCAGTCTTGGGCCTGAAACTCCCGAGCTGAAAGTGGCCCCACTCCGGCCCTGATTAAATGTGTGCTATTTTAAAATGCAAATTATTGATATAAAATAAAATATAAAATATGTATATTTCTGATATCAGGAATTATATTTTTATTAGTAGGCCTACTACTAAACGAGGGAGGGTTGTAGTGGGAGAACTGGGGTGTCAGGTGTGACTGTGTGGCAATGGCAAATGGTTTACATGGCTCATGGGTCAGGTAGGAGGGCCCCTTCACAGATTTTTGCTTAGGGCCCCAGGGGAGGTCAGGATTGGCTCTGTCCAAACAAAACAAATCTTACAAGAGATCTATAGGTTTTTTGTACACTTAGTCAAAAGTCCAAGCGGCAGCTATAGTTGCCTGAGTGGGTAAATGTCTTGTAAGTACATATATCATGTGGAAATAGGGTATACTGTGTTAATAGGTTAATAAATCAAGGTTATTGGTCTTGTTTAGTGCATAGTTCAGAATATCTCTAAATGCCAATCCCAATATGTATATTTCATTTATCTACTTGTATATTAAAATCACCAACAATTAAGACCTATGTGGAGCTCGAAAAAAAATCTGCAAATTATTTGATAAAGTCTGTATGGTGCCCTGGTGGCCTGTATACAGTAGCTAGCACAAAGAGTCTCATGTGATGGGAATTATCTGACCTCAGCGATGTGAGACAGATAACAGACGGTCTGTTTAGCCAGTTTGTCTGCTTCCTGACCTGATTCTAAACCAGCCCGTTCTAATCCCAAGGCGTCATTTAACTGACGCTTTTGACCATGCGTCAACATCCGACGCACATGGTACCCCTTTAGAGACAATATGACACGTGCCACCTAGTGGTCTAACCCTGATCCAACCCCTAGACCTAAACCTACCCACGATTTAGACGCATGGTCAAAAGCGTCAGTTAGATGACGCCCTCGGTTGAGCATCATCTAACTGACGCTAAAGGTTGCCATGTGCGTCGGATTTAGACGCAGGGTCAAAAGTGTCAGTTAGATGATGCCCTAGGATGAGAATGCGTTGTCTAAACTGATTTCAAAATCACATTGACATTTTAGGCATTGATTATTAATATAATCTGTTTTTTGGAAATACTTAATTTAATTTTGAATTAAAATTACAATTCTGCATTCTGTCTCCTGCCTTTATTCTAAATTAAAAGACATCATTGTGTTGTAGGATAACGGTCACTATAGCAATTTTCCATCTATGTAATATTCAGCTCAAAAGTGGTAGAATTTCAGATTTAAATAACATATAATTGAATCTCACCTAATAAAACACAGCTCAGTATTGAAAGCTATTGAATGCATGGGCAGTTCTTCTGTATACATTTTACTTTTTGTATACCAAATCAAATACAATCCATTTCTGAGGATGTGTGGATCTACTGTGTTCATACAGCAGAGAAAAATTACAATTATGCACCAGAGACAGGAGGTTGGAATGGGCTTGAATCGGTAAGAAAATTATTGAAAATTCTTTAGGTCAAAAGAGTAAGGACACGTCCACAACTTACAAGTTGTGACTTGCAAATAGTTTAGATAGTTATTAGATTTACAATTTACAGTAGATCATTTACTGTAAATCAAAATTTAGTACTGGTCTCTCTCTCTCTCTCTCCTCTCTCTCTTTACTTCGTTCTTTCTTCATTTTATTCTGTTTTTAATCTTGCATGTTTAAGACTCCAGATGTTTGTGTGTATGTTATATGAACTGTGTGTTGCCATTGGCACAGGGCACTATAGGAGTGAAATACTCGCTGACCTATGAAGAAACTCTCCATGCTGTCAGGCACATGTGGAGAGATATGAGTGTGTGTGTAACTGGCAGGCTAATGTGTCAAGCTCTTACCACAATCCTGTGACCTGGTTTTAAAGAAGTCCTAGTGTGAGAGGTTGTATTTGTTCTCTGTGGCCATGAGATCGAGTGTGGCGTCAGAGGCCCAGGGAAGGGGAGAGAGGATGTGGATGAGATTCATGTGGTGTGTGAGATGATTTTATTCACAGTAAGAGAGAGTTTCATTAGGTTCACAAGAACACACAAATCACACTCTGTCCCCATTTCAAATTCTACATTAAATGGTTCACTTGAACCCTATCAATATGTGTGGGATGCATTAACACATAGATTTCAGTTTGGTTTATATTTGAGGCAGCACCTGAAACTGTCATTGCACATGATGTGGACAAACTATTTCCCACACGCAAAGCCTGTAACCTAAGAAAAAGTTCACACACACTCAGACACACACACACACACAAAAGTTTTTCTTCTGCCCTCTGAGAAACCAGCAATAACTAATGACAGAAGTGAGGAAACACAGCTGAAGCTACAAACAACAGACAGAAAGAGATGGGGAACACAGAGAACTCCAGCTGTGAGGCCCTGCATAAATGATAATGAACTTATAAAGCTCATCTGTGCTGGATAAGGAGATAAAGTGTTGTAATCTCACTAGCTAAACACCAGAGCAGAATTCAAACTGCCACTTTAATAACAGCATGTGTTTATGAGTGGAAAAAAAGAGAGAGTGAAAGAGAGATAATTGTTGAATAAGAATTACATATATCATATTACAGACACAAATGCTTACATGAGAACACACACATGGCCTTAATGCACAGGTTAATATTGAAACATTGAGAATATATTGTATCTCTGTGATGATGGGTTTGTCAGTGTTATGATAGCAGACTAATATCAGCCTGAAGCAATCAGCATACTCAATATAACCACCGAGCCATCTGACAGCCATTATACCCTCCATTACAAAACATTGCAGCTTAATAATACATCTGCCCCTCACTGGGGCCTGTGTGTGAGAGATGTGAGAAGGGTAGAGAGTGAATATATGGAGATATGAGCATTTGTGAATAAGTGAATCAATGAGTGTATGCCTGTGTGCTTGAGTGTTAAATGTGTATTGATCAGGAATAGATCAGGGCTTATAATTCCAGCTGCAATGTTTATGCTTCAAATGGAATAATCCTCACCTCACAGCATCAAGCATCAGTATTTTTGAATAAATAAGACTACCTAGAGTAGACCTACATGCCGAATCATGATCATTTATCATTCTGTTCATTAATCCCTTATGGAATGCCCCAAGGCTCTGTGCTGGGACCAGGAAATATCCTGATGTACCCGCCATAAATATTTTTCCCGGCTTTGAAACTGTTTTTGCAAAAACAGGCAGTAACAAAACCACAATATTACATACCAGTGAAAATGATCAATTTTCTATTCTAGTATTGATACCATAGCTAAAACTACTAGCCTAACTAATAGAAAAAAATGTGATGTGATCTAGGAAAACCCGTCAGATCGAATTTCAGTTTTTGTCAAATTGGGTTTTCAAAAAACTATTATTCAATAACATCTTGTTTATCATGCCTAAATATATCTTGGGAAAATTCACTATAGCAAGAAAAATAGCGATTTTGTACTGGCCAGCTGAAAAAATTTGTTCTTTTAAGAACTCGCACTGCGCAGCAGAGGGGTAAAAAACAACAAAATCACCCATTTACTTCTTCTTCTCTTAACACTACAAAGACAGTTTCGTCTATCAAAATAAACCACATAACAAAATAAAGGTCCTGCCAGTCCTGCGTAAATTACAACAGCACGCAAGTTTGTGGTGTGATATCGTGTAGTGTGATGCGGATCACAAGAGAACAACAGAGTTGACCAACAGAGTTTTGACAACGGAGAAAAGACGCTCGCCTCTCAATCGTCCAATTTCAAAACGGTTTTCACAGAATGAATTTTGAGTTTGTAAGCTTTCGAATGATACCTAATCTATGATGATTACTAAAATATGTTATATGAAAAAAAGGCAATAGAGAAAGAGCGCCAGTCGTCCCACTAGCAGGACGTGACCGTTAATTAAACCTGTTTTTCTCAAAATTCCGTTTCTGAAAATCATAGCGATCAGCCGACTTCAGATAACCATAACTTTTGTTACAGACTAACAATAAAAAATAAAATAAAAACAGATTTGGAAAGGGCTTGAGCCCAGCTTTAATATGGTCTCAAAACCTGTAATATCTCAAATTTCACCATGTGGGTTTTCCCAGATCGCATCTCAAATAAATAAATAGAGACAAGTAAACAGTCAGTATTAAAAAAAAATACAATAGATACATATTGATAAAATTACAAGAAGTAGCACATATTAATACTGTATACAAAGATACAAATGAAATAAACTGTTTTTTCAAGTAGGTCTAACAGTAGTTTTCGGGTAAAGAAACTGAACAAATGTTATAAAATAACATTGCATTCACTGTATTAATTAATAGAGATTAATCCTAATAGGGATAGTTCACCCAAAAATGAAAATTATGTTTTCTGGGAACAACCCAGAACATGTTGTTCCAACCCCGTAAGAACTTTGTTTATCTTCAGAACACAAATTAAGATATTTTTTATTAAAATCTGAGAGCTGGATCACTCTTGCATACTAGTCCATAGACTTCTTGAGGAAACATGCTGGACTCAAAAAGTTATTAAAGACATCATTAAAATACTCCAAGTTACTACAGTGGCTCAATCTCGAGAAAGTTTATCAAGCGTCGAGAAAAATTTTTGTGCGCAAAAAAACGACAAAAATTACGACTTTATTTCAACTATTCATTTTACTTCTCTCTCTGCCTCGAGTCAGGTTACTAGTTTAATAGCGAATGCTTCTGTTATTGTACATCACACACATCAAACACATGACCAGAGTCGGCCAATGGGCTATATGCACGCATAAGTTCTGCATTTGACGCAAGGATGCTCATCTATTTCCGGTTGTGTAGATTAAAGCGGAGGAAAACCGAGGAAAACAGGATTATGGCAGAGTCTTCAAAATGTACTGTCCTCCCGTCTTTGAAACGAAACGTACATACTTTTAGATGTAATTTTATATATAGTTATGTTTATTTAATATAATTTTAAAAAGAAGCATAAACACAATGAGGGGTGTCTGTTAATCTGTTTTTGTGACTAACGTTTCTTTAGTATAACCATGGAGTATAAAATTCAATATAAATTCTCGGTATTGCATTGGACTCTACGATCGGCGGAAGTTATCGAGCATCCTTACACCTTCACCGGAAATACCGCCATGCATAGAGCCCATAGTTAGCCTATGTGTGACGTAGCTCTACGCCATCACACTACGTTAACTGACTACAGTCCCATAGTCCCATAACTGACTAGAGTCCCATTGGGTGGGCAGTGGTTCATGTAGGTTGTCTACAAACCGAAAGGTTGGTGGTTCAATCCCCGGTTCCACCTGACCAAGTGTCGAGGTGTCCATGAGCAAGACACCTAACCCCAGTTGCTCTCGATGAGCTGGATGGCGACTTGTATGGCTGACACCACCATCGGTGTATGAATGAGTGAGTGAATGTGAGGCAATATGTAAAGTGCTTTGGTGGCCATTAGGTCTATGAAAGTGCTATATAAATGCAGTCCATTTACCATAGAGAAGGAAGTGAATTGTTGAAATAAAGTCCTTATTTTTGTTTGTTTTTGCGCACAAAAAGTATTTTATGATTATTTTTTTAAGTATTTTAACGATGTCTTTAATAACTTTTCGAGGCCGGCAAGAATTCCTCAAGAAGCCTATGGACTAGTATAGAGGAGTGATCCAGCTCTCTAGATTTCATCAAAAATATCTTAATTTGTGTTCCGAAGATGAACGAAGGTCTTACGGGGTTGGAACAACATGAGGGTGAGTAAATCCTGAGTTTTTTCTTTACCTTTTGTTGTTTGATTAACATTAAAAAACATAGACAGCAGCAGAAATATTAGGCTACTGTCACTTTAAAACATAATACACATATGCAATATACTAATAGGCCTACTGCACACATACGTTGTCTTTTTTTGACTGTTTAAATTCACTTGCGATAACCAACTATGATCAATTATGGCAGCACACGCAAAGTTACCTTTCAATGCAGCCTTAGATACATACGCCATCGTGTACACATCATTCTCTGACCCATTGTCTTCTTCCTCGTCTAATTTCTGTCACTCTACACACATCATCTAGAATAACTGAAACAATTGGCTATGAGCTACATAAAGGCACATTTGATTAATTCGTAGCACCCAATAAATTCATTAAACATTAGTTGCACCCAATAAACGACTCTGGGCATTCGTAAACCACGCCTCAAATACGAGAAAATGAACATGTGGTTCCCAGACCACGTCTCAATCACAATGAGAGGTGGTCTGACGTTAGCCAGGCTACATTCAAGAAGAGGTGAAAAAGAGCTCAATCTGTATATACAGCCGTCTAGCCATGCACTTCAGATGTTTGCACACAGAAAACTTCCCACGCGGCATGCAAGGAAGAAAATGAGTTCCATTTCGCATCTTGTGCTTGAATATTTAAATTGGAAAAGGCTTAATCTTTCGTGATGATGCAACACTGGCCCATCAACTGTCATGTCGATCTGTCATGCTTTCACAATATTGCATTGTTAGGATTCATAAAAACAGGAAAGAGGCTGCACTATGCAGAAATTGTTTTATTTGCACACACAGCGTTTCGGCGCGTGCCTTCCTCAGTGTGCAACAAGATCCATTTTCTGTAGCCAATCTTATATGCCCACACCCATTAACACACCCATATTAACATCTACCAATCATTTTAAAATGAAACACAGTCCAATAATGTCACCAATCATTCAATCAGTACATTCATTAAAAAAATATTATACAGAATAAACAGGTCATGTACATGCTAGTGTGTCATTTACAAAAAGCAACTTAGTAACAGGTCTTCATTCATCCCATTCGGGATACATGTGTTTAGACTAAAAACATACCAAGCCTCATGCTGAAGGAGGCGGTTCTCACGGTCTCCCTCTCTTGGAGACCGATTAACAGCCTCTAAGCCCATTAACCCTTTATGACTTGCCATAGAACAGTTCCACCAGAGTATATCTTTCTATTTTGACATGCTGTGCTGTCATTCGTTTGAGCATTTTCATATGCCATACATCAAAATAATCCTTACTTTCTCAACTTGAAGGCTATGTTTGTAATAAATCAATAGTACCTAGATAAATATCTCAAAAGTGCAATAAACAAAAGAAAAACTATTTAAAAAAACTGCATATTTTATTCAATACAAAAAAATGATAAATGTCAACCTCAAACTTGTCAATGAGAAAAATGTGCATAAAACAGTTTAAAACTATACAGAATTGATTTGAACTGTTTACATCAATTAGTTTTTAAGATACACTCATTCAAAAAAGGGAGTAAAATGCCATGTAAAATATTCAATTACATTTGTGGTCAAACAGATAACATTTTGCTTTTGGATATTGATTGAACATTGAATTGGTTAGAATATAAATTAAATAGACCCTGTCAGAACAATTAATAATAAAATAAATATAAAATAAATAAATAAAGGCAATGAGCAGACAGAGCTCGGTGCGTCCGTGTACTTTCATTTTGACATAACGTTGCGCGCATGCGCGACAGCGTGTGTGTGCGTGTGTTTGAATATGCTTTTATTTGCGAGTGTATAAACGAGAAAGAAATGATAGAATGGAGCAATGGTAAAAAGACAATAATGATAAAAAGGAACATATAGCAGATGGGAGTCAAGTGCGAGTCAAACCTATTATATGAGTCAAACGCATGGCCAAAGACGCAGCTTTTGACGTCACTATATGCGACACACGCTGGGGTCATAGTGCACAGGACGTGATGGCGTGATCCGTCTTCGGAAGACGTAACTATCAATTGCAGATCTACAGAACATGTGTGCAAAGATGCGCAATGCATTTTTGTGTGTTTTTTTGGAAACGCATTATTACAGACTCATTAGAGGGTGAAAACCGTGCAACATGAGCATGTTGAGGCTTGATCTGTCATAGTGCACCGAACGTGATATGTCAATGCGCCATCGGAAGCCGTAACTATCAATCGCAGGTCTACAGATCATGTGTGCAAAGACGTGCAATGCATTTTTGTGATTTTTTTTTTGTGAAACGCAGTTTACGCAATTTGTACAGACTCATTAGAGGGTGAAAATAACGCAACATGCGCATGTTGGAGGCTTGATCTGATCATGTTACATCTCTGGTTTTGTATGCAAAAAGAATGATTGAGCTAGCCACTTGGTTTCAGTTTCTATAGGCTGTTAAACAGACAACACGCAAACCGGAGCGCCGACACTCCCGTCGGTCTTAAAGGGTTAATTTGACCATATTGGCATCATGACTCGCCTAACTGAAATGCCTTGCGACAGATGATTTGTTATCATTTTTTTTTCTTTTTTTGATTTTAGCTTTTAGTTGACACTAGTTTTGCCTACATAAAGTAGCCCACAAGGGCACGTCAGTAGATATACAATGAAAGTGGATAGGCATGTGATTCTACCTTTATTTTTTAATTGTTAGGATTCATAAATATGGTTCCAACCAACTGGTAATTGACACAGTTTCATATACCCGCAACATGGATTTTACTCGCATTTGGTGCTTGGCGAGTGTTCATTTTATTTGTGTAAAACATGAGCAACTATGAAGCCACACAGGAGATGCCTCTGCTTGTGTGCCGATAAAGGTGCCTGTGCGTTCGAAGAGAGCTGAGGGTGTCTAATCTCTCACCAGAATGTTTTCTCTTCATCTGTTCACACTTTCCAGCGAATCACAGAGGACATGAGCACTTTCTGGATTCCTAAAACTTGGTTTCTTTGATCTTTCCTTGTGATTTATTCCACTTTAATTGTTAATTTACAAACATGCAGAAAGAACAGCATTAAATAAGAATTAACAGGGGGATTGTTTATTTCTCCTCTGATCTTAAAAATTTGAGATTGAAATAGTCACCTGCGGGTTTCTTGGTAAACTACTATGATTAAGGCGCCTGTGTTTTCCATTCTGTTAGGATGGATAACATTGTTATTTCTTTTGTGGGTCTCTAGGTTAAAGGGGTGGGGGTTACAAACCCAAAAATAGAACACTCTAGAAACACATACACACACACACATGGCCTCTATGCTTGTCATTGCCTTATATGTGGTTTTGCAAATTGAAGAGTGTATACAGACTCTTCCTGCAGAATAATTAAGCTAAAGAGAAACAATCAGACCACTGGGGCCAGCATAACCTTCAAAATAATACATAAGAGAAATCATTTTAATCTCTTCATGCCTTTGTTTTGTATTTTGGACAATAAATTATGTGATTGCCTTATGCATTTCTGTTTGTGAGACCCTTAGATCACTCTGGGGAAGTCATATATTGTCATATATTGTCTTCAAACACAGCGATTGCTAATTAAATAATCATATCTTTAATCAGATTAGATCTGACAATATCTTCATAAGTCACATGCTTTTTTCTGCACTATGTAATTAAAGATGATTATAATGGTGTTCAGTACTTGTATTAAAGGGGGGGTTGACTGCTTTTTTTTCTTTGCATGATTGTGTTTATGGGGTGCAATATAACATGTCTTCCTGGATTTTCTTTTTTAAAAAGTCTTATTTTTCATAAATTTCACCTTTATTGTAAGCCACGCTCTCCTCTGTCCACTGAATGACTGGTTGACTTCCTGATTCTATGAAACCACTCCCTCAGAAACACGTCATGAGCTCAGATTGGTTTGGGCTGGTGTGTTGTGATTGGCTAAACTGTCGCTCACGTTGTCCGAAAGGTTAACGCCTATTACCTTTACGGGCGAAACGTGCATGCCAAAGGTCCAACCATGTAAATAAAGGTGACGATCCTATGGTCGATACTGCAGTATCAGTTTGAGGCAGAATCAGACCGAGAAAGCAGCGATGGAGAGAGTCAAGCAGAACCTCACCACACACGGCTCTTACTAAACGTTTCTGAATGATAATTTACAACATTTTTTGTTAACTTTATACATGTTTGTTTTACACAATAGCATCTGACTGGCAACAATAGCAACTGATTGGCTACTAACGTTATAAACAGCGTTGCACTAGTTTGCGTTCCTGATCAAATCGAAAATAACGTCATAAAGCTAATATACATGAAAAATAAATTTACAACATTAGTACTTATACAAAATTCAGGTCCATAATGTTTGTACACATTTGTCGTAGACACAAAATAGCATAACTAGTAGCTTAGTAGCTATAAAGTCAGCACTTTCATTTGAAAAAAATAAAACACAAGGCTACGTCTGGAATTATACATGCAAATACATTTAAAATGATGAAGTCTTAGCCTACTTACAGGTTGTGGCCCAACAACTGCTGACTCTGGTTTTAAAGTTGGATCTGCTTCTTGTTTTAGTTACAGTTTCTTGTTGAATCCGGTGTTGAATTCGTGGAGATTCTGGAAGCTGTCTTCCGTAAAATGCGCAGCACAGAGAGATAAATTACAATCGTCATTTTCAAGAACATATTCAAACATAAATTGTATCCATTGTTGACGAAGTACAGCGTCCATGGGAAGCTTGAACACAGAAGACCACACACTTGACGAGCCGCACAAATATGGTTATTCACTTTTCTGCATATTCTGGTGGGAGGGTTGATGCAAATGTATAGGTTAGTGATGTCTAAAACCCACCTGTAGTTCTCAATCGAGTCGTTTTTGTAGGCAATATACTTCCTGATTTTTAAAAGACGATATCTCTGCTTACATTGAACTTTCAGCGCTGGAACTTTAAAGATACTGTTCATGCACCAACAGCAACATTACACACTAATAAAAATCCAAAAAGTTAAATCGCAGTCAACCCCCCCTTTAATCTGCAACTCTGAACAGCATAAACAATGGTTATAATGTGTATTAGCATGTTACAACAAACATTATTGACTACTGTCTTTCAAATAAGTTTCAATCACATCATGTTTTATCGGTCTGGGGTCTCAGGTCAAATTTATCTGAGCTGGGTATTTGTGATTTTCAGAGCAGATGAGCTTGATTGAAACATAATCTGTGGTCTTGTCCTCTGAAATGCCTTTTCACAATGTTCCCCAATGTCTCAACTTTGACCCAATTTCCCACTGACATTTTGAAGCACAGCCAGTGATTACCAGACAATTTGCATGATGTTTCATTATGTGGTCTGTGCTGAGGTGAAAATCCAATCAAGATATATTTTGTTTTTAGGTTTAGTTTTTGCTTTCATTGTTTGTACTTTTTACATTGACATTTTTTTCTTAATTCTGTGACACAAAGCATTTGATGCTACCTATGACACTTTCCACATCCCAAAAAGTTTCCTTCACCAACTCAAGTTGTTCCAAACCTGTAAGACTGTATGTTCTGGAAAACATCAGGGTGAACAGTCCCTTTATTGACTAATTACATGTTTCCAGAACACTTCCCCTATTCACCACAGATTAGACTAACAGATTGTCCCACACAAAACCTATAGAATTAATTGAGCCAAATAATGTGAGGATTCATTTTATAGCACCATAAAGGGGGGAATTAAACTGGAATTAAACTCTCAAACCAAAGACATGTGTCTTATCCACTGCGCCATCACCACCATCAAAGTATTTTGCCATCCAATACCGCCATCAAAGTATTTTAACAGTAAAAATTACAGATATCACCTTGAAGTCTTGTAGTGATGGGTAAAATCTGGGGGAGAGAAGCGTGTGATTTGACCGTAGGTGTTCTTGACCCAGCTGTCAGTCAAAGTGCTGCCAGGCAGAGGATCTCTGCACTGGCACAGGGGAGGGCACTGCCAGATGCAGCTGGTGTTTTCAGTGTCATGGGCAATTCAGCACTCACCACAGCACTCGGGGCGCATTCCTCATGGTCTCTCTTTTTTGCGCGTAGTGATTTCCATTTCTCGGTACTCCTCTGTCAGAGTGACTCACTACTGCCCACGATAAGCCACGAAACATGCCTCTAATTACACACTGCAAGGAATAAACTCCGTTGTCAGAATCTGAGGCTGTTTAAACGCTAGACAGCTTCACCATCTGTGGAGCATTCCAAAAATGTTTACTGAGGAAGTAAATCATTACTGTGGGTTTTGTCTGTTCCTTTCTTCTTCTTTGTTTTTGGAGAAAAAAAGCTAAACCACAAAAAGTCCTGAATGAAACCCTGTCACACTAATATATGCCATTTATCCATTTGGCAGATGCAACTTCAAAGCAAAGCAACTTCAAGGTTGCCCACAATTAATCTGTTTTGACTTTAGCATGTAGCTAAGCTAACGACATAATAAAGCTAAGTTCAATAATTTAACCGTAATTTTTTTGTTTTTTATTGACGTTTCCAGTATTAAATGAACTGGGGGTCATGTATCCAAGGTGCATATATATAATATATTCTTTTTTTGTTGTTGTTTCTCCTCTTCCGCTCTTAAAGGTCCTCTATTATACCCCTTTTCACAAGATGTAAAATAATTCTCTGATGTCCCCAGATTGTGTATGTGAAGTTTCAGCTCAAAATACCCAACAGATAATTTTTTTACAGCATGTTTGTGAGTCATGCATGTGAGTTGTCATGTCTTTAAACTTTAAAGATTTCAAATGACACTGCACTAACACACAACAATACACATACATCAAATTATATGATAATCAGCTGTGTTATGGCAGCCGTCAGACAGAGACACTGTCATATAACAGACCAATAAAATGATAATTATAGATGATGCTTGCAGATGATAACAATGATGAATCTGTTCTCTACAGCATAGCACTTTTTTGAGAGAAGCTAGATAAGCACACATGACCTCTAAAAAGTCACACCTTTCTTGTTTTGGGTGTTTTGTCTTTCTTCTTAACTGAAAATCTCTCTTTTTGGACTTTCTCTGGTTTTCATAAATCCAGTTTCCCAATAAAACTCAAAGTGTTCAAGGAGTAAAAGTCAATGGAGGTGTTGCTTTAATTAGGAGAAATAGGTTTGAGATAAATGCGGGCTTATTTGTCTTGGGCTGGAGCGGTGGTCGATATCCCAGGCCGTTAATTAGACCTGCTCAGGGGGCTGCCATAGATCGCAGGAAACAGCATTTCCACAAATAGATGCAATTTGCTGAGCTTTAAATGATTTTTGGTCTGTTTAGATGCCTCACTTCGTTCTGCCATATCCTGAGCTCTAAGCACCTGTGTCCAGAGAAACTTTGGTGTATAACACATATTGTCCTCAACACCTAAGTAATGTTTTGTAAGTATTTTGTTGTGTTTCATTTTCAAGTCAGAAGTTACAGACTAATTTAAAGGGATACTTCAGGATTTAGCATTAAGCATTGTATTAGAAGAAAAACTGCAGTATTTTCAAATTACCATGCTTTCCACCCCTGAGACAAGAGATTTATGTATTTTTTGTCTGGAAAAAAAATCATCCGATGTCGCAAATATCGCTAAGCTACCAGGCTCTTGGTCTGTGGAGAAATCTGTGTACCATCCTCTTTTCCCAGACAAGTCTGGCCGTTCGATGTTCGGGATTCAGCTTTTGCTTTCTGCAGTCGCCATTCATTGTTTACATGCACACCTTTTGTATCAATCTAACTACATTCAGATTCACCAATCAGAATCGGCCCTCACTCGTCCTGCTCGCCACAGTAAACATAATGAATGGTGACTGTAGATCGCAAAAGACGAATCCTGGACATTTTGGGCGTTCTCGAAATCAGTTAGCAGTTGGAAGCGTATGAAAGTGGAGGAGAGAGAAAGGAAGATTTGAGGGAGAGAGAAGAGGGGAGATTTGAACTGCATAAATAGAAGATGATACACAATACAAAAGAGAAAAGATCAGAAGAACTCACTGATTTTTTTTTAAAAAAGGGTTATTACTTGGCAAGAATTTTATGACCCACACTAATATTATAAATAGTGGGAAGGCGTGACAATAGACATGGACATTGTTTTGATTTTGGTCCACACGTCACTAAAGGTCCGAAATTCTCGCCCAAAATTCGCGCTCGTTAAACAATAAATACGACCTCACGTTGGGTCGATTACGTTTACACACTGCCTCCGAAACTTTTGTCTGTCATAAAAAAATTCTGATCGGGTTCCATTTTCTGCATTTTTCGCATCCATAGAAAGACTTTTGAGAGGTGATTTGACAATTCAGAGGCACCGAATGACGAATACGAGAAAATGCATACGAAAATTTGTGCAAGAACCTTAACACCGGGTTTGAGTGTCACTGCTTGTCTGGAGCTACTGTGCTGTTGGCAACTAACTACCAACTCTGGTTTGTTATTACAATTATGTACTGTACATTAATGTTTTGTGCTTTCTTGTCATTCGTTCAACATATGTGTTTTATTTTTTGTGAAGCATTATTCTGTTGCGCTTCTGCTATGGTAAACAAACATCCTCTCTTGGATTGCATGCGTAGCGGAGGTCGGTTTGTGAGAGTTGCCTTTGCCACTGTTAGACTGTTAGACTATATATATATATAGTTATATTAGTGCTGTTTGTTTTGCAATACTGTTTGCTTGTTTCTTTGTATTGAGTTTGGTGTTTATAAAAAAGGGTTCATACGTTGCTGTTTTTTTAACTCATTAGTTATTGATGCCTATGACCCTCCCTAAAAACAGATTTATAATTAGCATTTACTCAGAGATGGTTATAACATTCACTCTGACTGCCCGCAGCAAGCATTCAAAAGTTTGGTTAAGTTTTTCGAAAAAGATGATAATATATCAAAACGCAACACATGCAACAAGGAAATTTCATGCAAGGGAGGAAGCACATCAAATATGATGAGGCATTTGCTTCAACACAGCATTCATTTAAAGAAATTCACTGAGTTCAATTCTGCTCTTACGTCGTTACGGCTGGGAGACTCCATCTCTCACTCAGGTACAAAACATATAGATGAGCCAACAGTCGACTCCAATTTAGAGCTGCATAAGATTCAGTCTTGCATTTTTATTTCTATTTGTAAGGAAGAACAAAAAAATGGGTAACTCATTATAATAACTACATGCTAATAATCATTAGTTAAGCATGAGTAAACAGTTAATTCATCATTCATAAAGCATTAATAGACATTAATAAGCAGTTTATGAATACAGTATAAATGCTTTCTTCTTGATTTAAAAGCATATCTATAATTTGTTTAATAATTGTATTTTCATACTTTATTAATGATCAATTTATAATTTCTAAATGAAGAATTGCATTTTTTATAAACCAGTTATTTAAGAGTTTTCAGAGGTTCATAAGATTACTTAGAGCGTGTAAGTAAATGATTAATAAACTATTTAAATGTACATACATACGTCTTATTCAGACATATAGTGATGGTTACTTAGTGTGTTAATAAATGCTTTATTAACATGTTTTAATGCTGTAATTCAGGGTTAATTCGGGTAGTTATAAAGCATTTAGTAGTGGTCAGTTACCAATGTTTGGGAGCTCATCTAAAGTGAGGACTATTCATGCCTTGTGGTAACACTTTACAATAAGGTTCATTTATTAAACATTAGTTAATGTATTAACTAACATGAACTAACCATTTGTTATTTGTTTGTTAATGCTAATTAATACAAATCTAGCTGTTCATTGTTTGTTCATGTTAGTTCACATTGCATTAACTAATGTTAACAAGATTTTAATAAAGTATTAGTAAATGTTAAAATTAACATTACCAAAGATTATCAAATGCTGAAGAAGTATTGTTCATTCTTTGTTAATGTTAACTAATGTAGTAACTAATGAACCTTATTGTAAAGTGTTACCGTTACATTTTACTGTTTAGAAGATTGATGCGCCTTTATAAACGCCTTACAAAGCATGAATAGTCCTCACTTTAGATGAGCTCACAAATATAGTTAACTGACCACTACTAAATGCTTTATAACTACCTGTATTTACTACATTTACTTACACTTTCTAAATTATCTTATGAATGACTGACAACTCTTAAATAACTGGTTTGTAAATAATGTAATACTTCATTTAGAAATGATTAATTGATAATTAACCAAGTATGAAAATACAATTATTAAATGCATTATATGCTTATAAATCAAGAAAACAGCATTTATAGCTGTATATTTAAAATGCTTATTAACGTTCTATTAATGCTTTATAAATGATGAATTAACTGTTTATTAATGCTTATACATTAAATTCACATTAAATGGGTACATTAAATTATAAAGAACTACCCCACAAGTGCTGAATTACTATTCGTACAGGTCAGTTTATTTGACTAATTAAAGTCTCACTTGGTGACTATCATACTAAGGCCCTGTTTACACGAGAACGCTTGCGGGTGAAAACGTAAAAATATTTTATCGGATGTGCCTTTCGTTTACAGGGCGACGGCGTTTTTGAGGCTTAAAAACGCAAAAAAGTGAAACCACCCTCCAGAGTGGAAATCTTAAAACGCTTCCATCGAACGCGTTCCCATATAAAAGGTAAAAACGCAAAAGTCTGCTTGACAGTGAAGGTTGTATGCAGGCGCGTGGACTTGGTGTTGTTATAGTATGCACTCCATAGCCGCCTGAAGTGCATACTACATTGAATTTCACAGACTTTTGCGTCACCATTTGCACGCAAATTTCCCACACAAAATGCTCGTCTAAATGCAGAATAAAAGTGATGACGCAACGCTACTTTTGCGTTTTCTCTTCAGAATTTTTTCAGTGTAAACATAGCCTAAATTGCACTTGAGTGTGTTGACAGTCATGCTATTCTGATTAAACACACCTGAACCAGCTAATCAGTGTCTTCAGAATTGTTAGAAACTTTCACTCAGGTGTTTTGAAGCTGGTTGGAGTTGCACTTTTCCCCAGGAGCGTAGTTTGACACACATGACTTGGAGGTAGAACATTTCAACATATCCTACCTCCAGTAGTCACAATATCTTATAACTTAAATGCTGTTTAGCTATAATACAGACCCTTACTTTTGAATCATATGATTTATGTCACTCACTACATGTGGCATAGTATAAATAGCCTTCACATCATTGCAGAAGCTACAGAATTGTGATATTGTAATTAAATTATTATAATTGTTTATATTGAGACATATATTGCTGGACACTCTGATGTTTGTCGTGTTGGTGGTCTTTGCAGACTATGCTGTTTATTTGCTAACTGTGGTACAGATGGTGGGGTAATATCCAAATGATTATCAGTTGCAGTGCACAGTTCTTTGTCACTGTCATTGGATTTCTCTTCCTGTTCCATCTCATTTCCTTTACAAAGAGAGGTTATTTCTTGTTCAGGAGTGCACTCAACAGTTAAAGGTCCTTCAGTAAGAAGAAATTCTTCAATTTCCTGATGATCCATGACTTCAACATAGCATTCACTCTAGATGAATCTGGTTAGGAGTGAATTGGTGATTGATAATAATAGTTCCGGATTCCCTAACATAAATTTTACATTGCCGTTGCATTTTGTGGTTTGAACTTGACCCTCTCCGTAAGATTTTACTAAGACTGACCTCTGCGAAATTGATCTTTTGGAGACGTGTCATTTTGAGGAGTTTGGTATTTGGGACAAAGTTTCATTACATGAATTGCGGCACCTTCAACTGGTGAGGTCAGGTGGTTAAGTGAGACAGTATTAGGGATGGTTTTGTTTGGTACTGTAGGCAAACATCAAAGGTGTGATGGTGGTCTTCCGTGTTGTAGTTAAAGTGAGGTTTCCATTGTACTTTCTTGTTGAAAGATTGGTGAAAGTGCAAGACTGATTTTCTAGTACCAATTCAATGTGGCTGTGATTTTATAAAAAAAAAAAAAACATTTTCAAGGGTCAAGAACCAGAAGCTCACCCTGAGCGTTGCTCATGGCTACTAGCCTGGGAAAACCTAGACAACTTCCAGCAAATTTAGATTTGCTCTGCAAGTTAGTCTGGTAAAGAGCTCATTCAAGCCCATTTGTAATCCTTCGAAATCACGGCACCAATCAGAAAATGACCGGCAAGACCCCATTTCGCTTGGCTGTGTGCGCCACGTCCGAGGATGAACGACTTCAAGACGAATCTGCACGAGCATGTACGTCTTACCGCACCGGCATGCAGTTTACGCGTCTAAATTGCAGAGTTTTTTGGGGTTTTTTTTTGGTTAAGGTTTTGTATACTGTGTCATAATTTAATGAAAAGTACATTCACTTCTAGTTGTTTTGCTGTTAATTTTAAATAAATGTAGAGCAAGTAGCTTATCAGTGTCTGGCTCATTATTCTATAACAGATCGCTCTGCAAACGTCATCTCCTTCATTGCTCTGATTGGTTTTAGGTCAATCCAATTGCGCCCAGAGGCATTTGAGCTACGTCCGTTGGTGATGCCCCTTTGGAAATTATTGTCTATGAAGCTCTGCCAGACCATAACTCATGCCACATTCCAGGCAGTGTTGTAGTTGAGACCAGCTCACTCGAGTCTAGAGTTCAGAGACCGAGACCATAGAGGGTTCAAGTCCGAGTCGAGACCAAGACCAAAGAGAGTCAAGTCCAAGTCAAGACCGAGACAAAAGGCAGTGGAGTCCAAGTCGAGACGGAGACCAGAGAGGTTAGATAACCTAAGGTTGGGTCTCAAACCAGACTTAAAGATATCTTCAAGAACATGCAAAATATTTGGTGCGAACAATAAAATTTGCACCATGCTCAAACAGTAAACCAAATATACCATGGAATCATGTACACTGTAATGGTAAAAAGTCCACATAGTGGTTATTTTAAGGTTATTTTATTATAAATATGACTTACAATTATTACAATCAGTAAGTAAGTTCTTTCACATAACTTCACTGCACACAATTTTTTTGTGGCTCTTATATGAAAACTGAATTATGGATGATAAGGCTATAACCGTTACCCCTTTTTTGGGCTTGCGTTATATATCAGAGAAGGGATGGTAAGACTTGTTATTTGGTTAGGTATAGATAACAAAACTAGTTAGCTTTGGCTTACACAATTAAATTTCTAAATCAGACACAAACTGGATGCTTATAATGTATTCACCAACCCATCATCACAAATATTTACGTCAAGTACATCAATCCATAAAAATGTTAAACATTCAGAGAATCTGGTCCGGAAAAGTGCATGATTCAACTTAGCTGATGTTGAGAACAATCTTGCTTGATAATGGATGCAATGTCCTTGAAAAAGTCAGTACTTGGAATTTGACAATCCCGAATGCAGTTAGGAAAAGTGTCCTCTTAACTGCAACAAATACAATCCAAACACTCTCGTGCTCACGTTCAATATCCAAGCATCATAATTTTCAAACCCCACACCACAAAGGAGAAAGTACATAAGCGGATGCAGGCACCTTCGCCAATGCCATAAGGTACTATTAAAAGGTCCATCTAAATAAACAACATGTAACATTTAGCATGAAATAGCTCAATACTCAACACATTCAATTTTCATGTTTATACATTAAATACATGTGCATACTGGTTTTGGTAATATTGAAAAAAACATACTACTTACTGACTGACCAACAAGGAAACGCATTCCTTAATCAAAGGACCTTAAAAGGGTCAAACAGAATAGCCCAAGGAAGCCATTGCTTCCTCTATCCACATGCTTGCCTACTTCTTCAGTTATAATAACTGGCTAAATACTCATCTGTAAAGATGACTAGCGCCACCCAATGGTGTGGAACACTATAACCTCTAAAGTAACAGAGTTAGAACTGTTACAAGGCAGACTTTTTCAATACATTGTTGAGCTAGAGGCTCCACATTACATCTGACCTGGGTCCTGCTGCATTTGCGTGCCACGAACATTATAGTCTCAAGTCATGCGCAGTTGCGCACAAGAAAGTCAGCAATCATTGGACGTTTCAATCAAACAACAATTTAAAGAAATATTAACATACAGTAATAATCATCACACATTTTGAATGGGACTCAAGTGGACTCCGGAATAAGTCCGAAGTTCCGAACTCCCAATATGTTCGAGTACGAGTCAATTCCGAGTCAAAATGCGAGTCCATGACAAGACCGAATCCATTAAAATATGGTCTCAGAGTTCCGAAGTTCTATGAGTGCACAACACTGGTTCCAGGCAAATTGTAACCTGTGTTTTTCCAACCTTATACCTGTGAAAGTGCACTGTAACGGCAGTCAAACCCGTGACTTCCCACCTGTGAACTCGGTACGAGCTCCGACGCCACATAGCCCGCGAAACCATTCAAAACAACAATGGCAGCCCCTATGGATACAGTGTTTCTGCTAACACAGTCTCATCCCAAGATGTCAACTAACTGACGCTTTTGACCATACGTCAGCATCCGACGTTTTAGGGTACCCTTTAGCGTCAGTTAGATGACGATCCTGGGGCGTCATCCAACTGACGCTTTACCTTTAACGTCAGTTAGATGACACAGGTAGGTTTAGGTCTGGGGTAGGGTTAGGATTAGATAGCATCATCTTACTGACATTAAAGGGTACCCTAAAACGTAGGATGTTGACGGATGGTCAAAAGCGTCAGTTGTATGATGTCTTGGGATGAGACTGTGCTGTTTCTGCGGGTGGTACACGGTGAGAAGTGATGTCTTAAAGAGTCGAGGCACTGAGTTATGAAAGCTAGATTAACTGATTTATTGTTTAGGCTAATAATACATAATAACAGTAAACATTACGCACAGATGCAGCATAACAAGAAATGAACAAATCAAACAAATCAGGATGCATATTGTGTACTCTGACAGTCTCTCTCACACACACAGACACCACACACATACATACATGCACGCACACACGCAAGCGCGGCACAGGCAAACAACGGTAGTTAATGTCCACTCCAGCATCAGAATACAACCATTCTTAATGATTCATTTTTGCACAGCGGCCAATTATGTCTGTCAGCAAAAGTAAAATCACACACTGCTCAACTGAATATGAAGGCAAATGGATTGCATTAATTCAACCACATTTATCAATTCAATATTAGGCCCAAAATAGTTTTTGACTCACCAATCGGTAGATTATTTGTACATAAAATTGCATGCGCAACATGTTTTTTTTTTTTTTTTTGCTTTTCGTCTGCAATGAATGGACTGTAAAAGCACTGCTTATTCTACTTTTTTTTATTATGCGTAACTGCTACAGTAGTCATCATAACGTCTAAACAATTGGAACAACCAGGGCCGGATTATCCATAGGTGACACTGGGCGAGTGCCCAGGGGCACCAGCCAATGGGGGGCACCAAATCATTAAAACAATGACTAGACCTTTAAAATATTTGTCATATTTTATAAACGTATTAACTATATAGTTAATAGATATATATATGTAATACATATTTATTTATGCATTTAAAAAATAAAGAAATGTAATTGCATTTTGGTAAGTGCCCCCTACCCCTCCACCGATCTTGGTCCATTCCACAGTGACACACTGCCGCCCATTGCGTTTCGTTCTACTTTCATTTTGTTTGCATTCGCTGCTAGGTAACGACCAATGAGTGATATTCGTTTCCGTCTCCATCCCACAGACGTCTATGCACGATATTCTTGTCACGGATTCATTGACGCTCCTTCCACGCTTTACCATGCATTTAACGTGTGGCAAATTTACTGGTCGCACACTTTTTACAGTCTATGGTCGCACATGTGCGGCTGGATATAAAATTCAGTCGATTTTGGTCGCAGTCTGGAACCCTGCAGTATTTGTGGTGAGCCTTTACTTTAGCTGTAAGTTCATGTAACGTTATTACATCTATTGTCTTCATAGAAATACTGAATTTCAATTGTTCACACATTAAGTGTGAGGAGGACGGGGGGGGGGGCACTTAAACTGTGGTCACCCTAGGGCACAAAACTATGTTAATCCGGGCATGGGAACAACACCCATATTGCATATATAAATCACAAGAATAAACAGTAAAAATACAAATACAAGTTTATTATTTAATAAACATTTTGATTTTTGTAGGGTTGGCAGTGCCTAGTTTGCCTACCCAGACCACACATCACTGCACTTTAGGACAATATAACGCTAACTAGTTTTCAGTCCATTGAGTGCAAGAATAAATTAACACCAAATACATTTCCAACTATACAAATAAAGTAAAATAAAAAGGTATAACAGCTTATCTTGCTTAATGCGCCATTTTTTCCACCTCAGTTTCCCTTAAATAAACAAGGAGTAAGCCCCTTTGGTGACTGAAATAACAAATGCACATAATGATTACAAGGTCCACCACGCTTGTTTACATCAAGCTACCACAATTCCTTGTGCTCAGGTAATTTGGCTTGACTGGCCTGGAATGCTACAAAGTCATGAGTCGTGGTTTGAAGTCATGATTTACGTGCTCAAAAACCTGCCTGGAACGCAGCATCAGATACAACTAAAAATGTATGTATGTAACCATATTCTGTCCGTTCGAAAAAAGTTGCCCTAGCTGTTCGTTACAACGGCATTTGCTGTCAGCTAACAGAAAACATATTTTTGCTAGCCTACCTACTGAAAAATTACACTATTTGTACAAGACAAGTAGACTCACTGATGATGGCTTAGGCCGAAACGCATCTGTGTGGACATGGGAAATAAATATTCATGAGATTTAACTTGAGAGTGCGGTTTTTCATTTTTATTTTGATTACAAGACAAGTAGAGCCATTTTATCCAGTGTAATTGATCATTTACCACTATCTTGTTTTTTCTTATCCTCCTCTTCCTTTCTGTTCTTTCTTTTCTGGCTTCCTGAAGCATAATTCCACTTCACGATGACTGCAGAGGAGGTTTGTATTTTGCGGCAGCAGAGATCACGTGGTTGGCTGGCTGCTGTCAGCGACTACTAAGAGGGGATTCCGATAACAGTGCCATTGACTATCAAAAGGGCACTCACACAATTCGTCGTTGCATTTTATTCTTAACCAGTTGTTGTCGTGGGGCCCCAAGCAATTGCTTGGTTTGCTTGTCTTGCTGCGATGGGCCTGACCATTCACAATCAATCACACCCCCACACAAATTGACGCCACCATGCAGATCATTTCGAAGTAAATACTCAGGCGACAACACCCATTAGTCAAATGTCTTGTGGAGACATATTTAGTATGTGTTTTGTTGCCTTATTTCAGAAACTTTTTTAGCTTTATTTTCAATAACCATGCATAAACATTACTCTCTCTTAAATAGAAACATGTACACACATGTTGCTCACATATTATGGTAGCCCTGTTTGTGCTTAATATAGTGTTATTACACCTTTGCCATTAATATGTTTAAAAGCAACTGGAAAAAGCACAAATGTCAGGGCATGTCAAAACATCTCAAGGACCCCAAAACATCTTAGATCCAAGAGGGTTACGTTACTAGAAACTTGGTGCATTCATAAAACAGTTGCCTGTAAAAAGATTTAAGGGGGAATCACAAACCACCTGTGTTTTCATGAAACAGAGGTCCAGCCCACTAACAGATACATCTAATGCATTTAAAAACTCCATGAGAGTCCAAATCACCATATTTATTCATTTACTATAATCCATTAAATCCTTTAAAACTCCCTTGTGAATCCCGGGCCCTGACATGTGACATTTAGATCAGGTTATGCAAATTACACGAGTCCTCTCATCTGAATATGGAGTCCTGCTATGTCCTCTGTGAGAGAGCAAGGACATGCTGATTGGAAGATTGAGTCTAAATATGCAAATTCCCAAGTGCACTAGTCAACTTTAAAAGCAGAATATGTAAAAGTGGTCATGTGTTCCCTGACAGTCTGTCAATAATGTGTACAGATGTATATGTGGAGAGAATGATTTTTGAAGGATAAAATGTTAAGTCTGTCTTGCTTTCTCTCCTGTGTTTTATGATTGAAAGTTCTATTTTAGAATATATTTTATCAAAGTGATGTGTTTCCTCTTAGGATCCCTTGGGAAAAGCCGGTAGAGCCACAAACCTCAACTAAAAAGCATCTCTGGAGAAAATCCCTCTGGAGAATGACACCGTATAAGACGCTTAAAACACGCTTTAGCAACATCCTATATATCCATGGCTATTATTTAGCAGTCGTTCAGAAATAATGATTGCATGATCTGACCCATATTATAAATGCATATGCAACAGCGTACCTCTTTGAGCCACATATTCCCTCATTTAAAATCAAACAACATATTACAAGAATAATTACTCTGGTATTTTCAAACTTGAACAGTCTTTATATTACATACATCAAATGTGTATAATGATTTATCTGAATAATTAATGTACAGAGAGAGGCAAGCCATGAGTACATTACCCTGAGGACTGCGAGAGGCATTGCAGAGAATGTTATATGCCGGCTTTCATTTGAAAGATTAATATTGTGAAAAGATGCAATGAAGATCTATATATGGAGTGGGGCACAACGCATTTTGGTTTTGGCTCAATTAATGTAAAAATAATTAGGCTCGATTTTTTTTTTTTTTTTACACAAGCAACATTCACATCTTCGCTACAAATGAACACTTAAAGTTTTATTGTTTTTTTTTCTAGGACCAACAATTTTCATACAGTTGCACTGAAAGTGATAGAAGTGCAAATGTTACAACTTACCTTAGGCTATGTTTACACGTAAATGATTCTGAAGAGAAAACGCAAAAGTGGCGTTGCGTTATCATTTTTTATTCTGCGTTTAGACGAGCGTTTTGTGTGGGAAATTCACGTGCAAATGGTGACGCAAATGTCTGAGAAATTCAATGTAGTATGCACTCCAGGCGGCTAGGAGTGCATACTACAGCAACACCAAGTCCACCTGCCTGCGTACAACCTTCACTGTCAAGCAGCTTTGATTTACCCTGTACACAGGCTACGGTGGAGCGTTTTTAAGATTTCCACTCTGGAGGGTGGTTTCACGTTTTAAGCCTCAAAACGCCGTCGCCATGTAAACGAAAGGCACATCCGATAAAATATTTTTACGTTTTCACCCGCGAGCGTTCTCGTGTAAACAGGGCCTTAGTGAGCATTTCTCCTTTGCCGAGATAATCCATCCACCTCACAGGTGTGGCATATCAAGATACTGATTAGAGAGCCTTAGGTTGGCCTCTACCATCTACCTCCAACTGCCTCAACATACGTGAAGTGAACAAATCATGCTGACCAGGGGTGGGACAGATACAGGTACTCTCACGATTCAATTCTGTGGCGATATGTGGTCCACGATATGATAATATCACGATTCAGGATATCTACAATATTCAATATATTGGAAGAAATTTCATCAATGATATATCACGATATATGTGACTTATATATCTATAAATATAGATATATAAGGGCCCTATAAAATCCGTTTTATTTTTTGGGAATTAGTTTTTTTTTACCCTTGGCGGTTATTTTAGTCGTAAAAAGAGTGTGCTTTTTAAAGTTAATGATTAAAATGTATTAAAAAATACAAATAAATTAGGAATGACTTAAATTTATTGAGGTAATATAGACATTTAAGTTACTCAGTAGCCTTTTCAGGACAAATACAGTGGAGAGCCGCTTCGCCATGCTTTCATTGTTTTGATTTCATCATTGTAGCTGAAATGACGGGTTGGTGGGTTTGTGTCGCCCAGATTTGCTTCCCCTGGTCTGCATTTTCACCAGACATGCATTCTTCTCCCACACAAAAACAGAATTTCAAACCAAATGTGTAAAATTCTACAAAATTCCGCGTTAATTGGCCAAATCCATCCGTCGATTCCGTGATCGTGGAAATCATAGGGCCTTAGTGTCTCCACACTTTAGAGTGGAAACTTTAATGGAAGTCTTTGATTAGTTTTTTATTGTTTTCCGCCATTCTTCTTCGCTTCTCTTGTTGTTAGTTAACTTGTATTCTTCACCGACCGCTGTTTGCGCCACTTTACTCCTATTTACTCGAACAGCGCCCCCGCAAACAGAATGGTAGATATTGGGTAGTGGCAGTGACACTTGTCAATACACACTGACAACGGGTAAATGAATCATTTCGTGTTGTAATAAAATATCGATATTGGGCGTTAGTGTATCGAATTATTTATTGCAACAGAGAGCACAACAATATATTGCAATATCGATTTTTTTCCCACCCCTAATGCTGACTGTAGGAATGTCCACCAGAGCTGTTGTCATCAATTGAATGCTCATTTCTCTACCATAAGCCGTCTTCAAAGGCATATCAGAGAATTTGGCATTACATCTAACTGGCCTCACAACCGCAGACCACGTGTAACTACACCAGCCCAGGACCTCCACGTCCCAGCATCTTCACCTCCAAGATCGTCTGAGACCAGCCACCCGGAGAGCTGCTGCAACAATCGGTTTGCATAACCAAACAATTTCTGCACAAACTGTCAGAAACCGTCTCAGGAAAGCTCATCTGCATGCTCGTTGTCCTCATAGGGGTCTTGACCTGACTGTAGTTCTTGGGCAAATGCTCACATTCTATAGCGTCTATAGCTAAGTGTTCTCTTAACGGTTAAATCCGGTTTTCACTGTACCATATACGACAGCATATTCCAGATACTGAAAATATCCAGAAACTTTGCACAGCCATTAACGAGAGTGGACCAACATTTCACCGGCCACAATGTGAGGTGAAGTGGATGGATTATCTCGGCAAAGAGAAGTGTTATCTCACTAACACAGATTTGTGAACAATTATTTGAGAGAAATAGGCCTTTTGTGGAAATAGACGACAAAGTCTTAGATCTTTGAGTTCAGTTTTCTGAAAAATGGGGCGCTGACAGAAGTTGTATTATGTATTAAGGTTTACAATTACAAATTCAGTCTGTCAATAACTAAATTATAGCCACAATTTTTAATGAAATATATATTTTTTAATTATATCCTTATATTGATATATTGACAAAATAATGTAAAACGTATTTCTTGAACTTGCCAAACATTTCAATCAAATACCAAATCTGACAATCATGTTATTTCTCCAGTTCAGATTATGGTAAACACTCTATTTTTTTTCTACCGCTAATACTGCACGTACTACATGTTCAGAACTGAAACCAGATGATGGCTATTAATTAATATGGAAGTTGGCTCTTAAAGTCGGTACTTCCTTTTTTGATGCGTCTGTTTTTTCTTCCATTCGTTTTTCAAGTGGTCCATCTTCTCCTTTTGGTGTCTCTGTTTCAGATTTAGGTAGGCTATGTTTGTCTTAGATGGTAAACATAAAGAATGAGCCGATTTTTAATTATTTATTTTTCCTAGGACTTGCCTTCAGAGAAAAACAGAAGTCCCTAACCACAGAGGTAGCACCGATCTGAAAACAGAAGTAGGAATATTAGACAGGGACCCCGGCGCTGTTGTACTGACTTCAATGTTCCGCATTTCAACTCCACCGAATCATTACAAAATCAATGTGAGAGTAAACCGCTCTCCATCATGTGAATTTCTGTCCCTGGAACCCTGCATTACGAAAAGTTTGTGTGCATTTGAGCAGAGTGGATGGGCTGTGTATCTTACTACAATATCTTCGACAGACCTGTGGAAGATGTTATATGACCTCTGTCAGTTGCGCCTGCTCCACTCCAGCAGAAACGCTTTGTGTCCTCTGGGTGGAACACTTTTAGTGGAACATCTTAATCATGGAACATGTGTCACTGGGAAGGAATTAACCGCAGAGAGGAAATCTCCCCTCAGGACAAACCACTGCTGGTGTCAGCTTCCTGCTTGGAGTGTTACAAAAACAACCGATATATAAAAACAGATACGCTGCAGGGATAAATAACATACACGTGCTCAGCTCAACTGAGATTTACATGCATCATTTATGAATGAAGTTTTAACCATAAAACCTCTGTTAAGTGGCTCGGCTAACACTTTTCGACTTTCTCGGTTTGTACAAATCCACGGATAGAATGGAAGTGAAAAGAAGACAGAGTGATGAAGCCAATTATTATATAAGGGGATGATTAAGAGGCCATTGAGGTGGATAGAGACCAATGGTCAAATTTGGCTAGGATGTCTGGGTTAAACCCATACTCTTTATTTAATTTATTTATTTATTTTGATGGACATCCTGGGATTTTTAATGACCATAGAAAGGCAGGACCTCATTTTAAACTATCATCCAATGGACATCGATCACTTATATCTGATCTCATCTAATAATAAAATATACAATACAAACTAAAGTAATATGAAAATAATACATAACAATTACAAATAAATGGCAAGCAACAGATTAAATATAAAGATTGAAGTATTCTTTCTAGATTCACTTTATTTTAAGGTGCCCAGTGTATATAGTATACATATATATATATATATATATATATATATATATATATATATATATATATATATATATATATATATATATATATATTAAGAACTAGTATTAACATTAACATTAATGTCCTTATTGAGTTAGGGCTAAGGTTAGGGTTAGTTGCATGCAATTATGCACAATTAATAGTAATTACTATAGTAATTACTTATAATGTTTAATGGACACTATAAAATAAAGTGTTACAGCATTTGCATGTAAAATATGCTTAATCTGTACTTAATTATCTTTGTTTAATTTACAGAATTGTTTTAATAGTGTACACAATAATGAAAAGGGAAATTCTATAACACTTCATTTTAAAGTGCACTTGGATGTATATGCATGATTGCATGCAATTAACCATACACTCTATTCCTAACCATGTACAGTAAGAACATGTTGTTAATTAATATTATTCAGTACTTCAATGGATAATTATAGAGGAACAAGGTTAGTGTAAAACTGACAAGTTCTCGGAAAGTACTCTTTGTATTCATAGAGGGTTCATCTGCTTTAGAAAAATGTTTAAACATTTACAAGAACAATTAAAATGCATGGTTTTAAAAATGTAATGTGTGTCCATCAAGTCATACAGTACATGTAATAGATATAAGTGTACACACTTTATCATTATTTTCAAAAAGGTTTCAAATGTACTTTTCAATTTCTACAAAGCATTTTCTACATTATTATATCATTAATCATTCATTCAAAAATATCACGTTTTTGGGGAATCTCACACCATGACATTTTACAACCTGAAATAACCTTTCCCTGTCATAAAAAAATATCAGATTTTGTGATATTTTAAGACTTTTGAACCTTGACACACTCCCATGCAGGCCTGCATCCTCTTTATAATCTCTTTATACAATACAGATTGTTTCAAATCAGCTTTACAGGGATACAGAGGAAAACAATGCAAACTGAGTTTAATTCTGTTGTAAAGCAGCTAAAAACAAAAGCTGAGGTCAGTTCAGTGTCAATAGCGGTGTAAAGATCATTAAATATACAAATGCTATAAAGCAGCTCTGGAGAAAACAGTGATGTCATCGTCCAGCTCAATTCAGTTCTCATGCCATAGTCTCAGTCCAGATGCAACATGACAAATTTCCGAGAGTAAAATTATGTTCCGTTCTATTTCTGACATACTCCAAGCCCTCATGTCTCTTCTGATATGAAGAACAAATGGATTTGCAACAGTCACTTTGTCACGTCCTGTGTGGAATGCTTCTAGCTGTTGTGGCCTGGTGGGGCGTGACACCTATTGTTGTCTCTTGACTGCTGTGACACATCTCGCTGTTTCTTCAGTGACTTGCACCATGATTATAAGACCCTGTTGCAAGAAGTTGAACAAGTCTTTAGTCTTGTTGGCTATAGGCAGAAAAGCTACAGCGCTAGTCAGTAGCCATGTTTCCATCCACTTGTCAATCGAATTATCTGCACTCTAAAAAATGCTGGGTTGTTTTAATCCAAATATGGGTTGTTTTGGGTCAAATATGGACAAACCCAAATGTTGGGTTAAAAATGTAATGTAAAAATTTAACCCAACGGCTGGGTTAGTCCATATTTGACCCAAAGTTGGGTTTAAAACAACCCAGCATTTTTTAGAGTGTGAAGTTCGGTTAAAAAACTCATGCGAATAAAGCTGGTGAAAGTGTGTTTCCATCCAACGGCTTTAAAGCGAATAAAAACCTGTACGCAATGACGTCACATGCTGTTTTGCGATCAAATTGGTATATATCGAATTGATTTAAGACATTTTAGTTTCCATTCATTTTTGCACTGAATCGAACAACATTCAAGCAAACTTTTGTGAACAAAGTTTTGTCAACAAAACAGATCACCATCTACCAACAAATGATCAATATTTCACAAGTTGTAGCCTGCTTATGTGCCATCTGATAGCGACATATGAATGGGATAATGTATATGCGAGGCGAAGGGGTTGTATTCGCTATAACAACTGCCTCGCTATACATTATCCTGCTTATTACATATAAATCAAACAAATAAATCAATAAATCAATAATTTGACACAAAATATTGACTTAAAAACGAGTTTATTGATTTAAAACGAGTATTGCTTCTGCTAAAGAAAATAGTCTGTTCCGTCTCTGAACTGCGTCCATGGCAACGATGTGTTATAGCAGCGTCGCAGTCTGTTAACAAGAAATAACGGACCACATTCTACATTAGAATTCAACCAAGCCACGTAAAAACAAGCAAAACTAACCTAAGAAAACAACGACGCTATAAACATTGATATGATGATGCCGATGCACGTAAATGCCCGATGACAGCGGAGGTGACTGTGTTGTGGAAACGACAGCGCTCCATCAGTTCTGGGAGATCCTGGTTCTGAGGCACTTCACGGAAACCCTGTGGTTGAAGCATTTTTTTACTTTGTCCACTTTCGTCTATCTTTGTTGACATCCGCCGTGTGTGCGCAAACAGAGTGGGACTGGCCGGAAATGAACTCGTCTTCTGACGTGTTGCAACCATAAAAGGGCCTAAAACTTAATCGCAATTCATTATTTATTTGGTAAATAGCGTTTCCATCAGCTTTTATCGCATTAGCCGTATATCGATCAAGAGAAAATCCGATGAGACCGAACGTATTTCATTTTAGTCGATATTCATGAAAATTCATCGAATTTTACTGTTTCCATAAGGTATTTTTCATTCAATATCACTTAATTCGGATAAAAATGTGTCGATGGAAACATGGCAAGTGAAGAAAACTTGTCTCAAGAAGGTGAGCTGTTTGCATCTACCATCAGTCGATCCAAATATAAATGCCTGAAATATAACCCGAAGAAAAGTCTCTGTTTACCTCTTAGTCCTCCTTAAGTGTTTGCAGTTCTGACGGCCTCATTGAGCTACCAGGTAAACAACCCTCATCCTTGTTCACGCTGACCACCTAAAGCGAACCATCTACCTCCTCAACATACTTGAATAAAGATGAGTTTCTCTTGGTATACCTCACGAATGTCAGACACACTGCTTTTTCTCAGGTTCTCTAGTGTGCCATCAGTTTAATAGGCTCCATCCATGCCCCATCCTCTTCTATATGTTGGGCTTGCACTAGAGAATATAGCCACTCATCAAATTAGTGACTATGATGACAAACTAGTGGTGGGAAATGATGCAACTGAGTCCAAAACAGGTATTGGACATCTTGACAGCCACGTTCCAGTCATCGTATATAGAGCAGGGTTTTGAGTGCTGAGTTGAGGATATCTCTGAGAGAACACACACACACATACAGAGAACAACCAAGGACACCCCCCAAAACAAGTATAGAATCCTCAGCCTGTATTGAGGTCTGCTATCCTGCAGGTGACCTGTCCTGACCGTGTGTTTGTTATCTACACCTTGCCAGCATTGCCTGCTGGTCTTGTGTACGCCCCTTCGGCCTCCTGGGAGATCATGTCCTGGCAAACATATCCACAACAGGACAACACTCTGACCTTGAGACAGGCATTCACTCCTCTCTGATCTTTATGTCTTGCACTGTTTACCTTTCCTCTCCTTTCCTCTCTCTGGGAATGTTTGCAATGACATCCTGCACACACTGCACATGCTGTTTTTGCAGAATGCAATATATTAATACAGTATGCATATCATAGATTTTATATAATACCCAAATTACCAGAAAAATGTTCCGTATAGACATTAATTTCCAATGTGATGAATTTGAAGTGACATCAACTGCAATTTTTATTCAATTGGGCTGCCAAAAAATGCGATGAGCCATGAGACAATTATTTCCATTGAAAATATTTTTTATAATTTATTATAAAAAATATTTTCAATGGAAATAATTGTGAATGGAGAAATCATACTGACCAGCTTTATGAACTACAATTGATTCGAAAATGAGTCACATATATATTGTTTTGTAAGATATTTTAGAATGATTTTTTTAAGACTAATTAGGGCCCGAGCACTAGCTGTGCGAGGCCCTATTGAAACTGTTGGGGTTATTTTTTATTTATTTTTTATTTTTTATTTTTTCTGCAAAGTAAGCGACATTTTCGCGGCCGCAACATGCTCAAAAACTCACCAAATTTGGCATGCATGTCAGGACTGGTGAAAAATTTCGTATTTTGTGGGTTTCGCGGATGGGCGGGGCAAAATGGCTAACTAGCGCCACCTAGAAAATTGGAAAAAAGTAGCCCCTCGTCTACGTTCAACCTACATGCAAGAAATTTGGTGGGGACGTGCATCATATCAAGACGCACAAAAAACCTCAAGAAATCATACCCTAAACTTGACAGGAAGTCCGCCATTTTGAGTTTGGCGGCCATTTTGGGACGATTTACACACTCCGTACTTTAACGAACTCCTCCTAGGGATTTAGTTGGATCGACTTCAAATTTCTGCTGTGCCTTCTAAAGGCATTGACGATGTAAAGTTGTGCTATCTGCGTGTTTTCGTCAATGGGCGTGTCCGTGGCGTCGATGATTCGCCATGAAACAGGAAGTTGTAGTAACTTGGCTGTAAATGCCCAGATCTGCACCAAATTTTACACATTTGACAAGAGTCCCGCCCTGAACAAATCCACATGCCGACATTCACCCAAAGTCATAGCGCCACCTAGTGGCAACAGGAAATGACCTTTAACGAAGCAGCCTCCGCCGCATGTTTGACCAACATGTACGAAATTTCTGTGGTATATCTAACATGTCAAGACGCACAGAAAAGTCTCTTGGAGCGATGTCCTAAACTTAACAGGAAGTCAGCCATTTCTAATTTTACCGCCATTTTTGGATGATTTACTCATTACGTACTTTAACGAACTCCTCCTAGGGATTTCCTAGGGATTTAGTCGGATCGAGTTCACATTTCTGCTGTGCCTTCTAAAGGCATTGGCGATGTAAAGTTGTGCTATCTGCGTGTTTTCGTCAATGGGCGTGTCCGTGGCGTCGAATGATTCGCTATGAAACAGGAAGTTGTAGTAACTTGGCTGTAAATGCCCAGATCTGCACCAAATTTTACACATTTGACAAGAGTCCCGCCCTGAACAAATCTACATGCCAACATTCACCAACAGTCATAGCGCCACCTGCTGGCAACAGGAAGTGACCTTTAACGAAGCAGCGTAGCAAATTCACAGCCGCACCGGCTGAGCTCCAGAATATGCAACACGGCCGCCTCACACTACGACGCACTACAGGTGCGAGGGCCCGCCCATCGCTGCTTGCAGCTTTAATTAACTGTTGGATTTTTAGATTCATTTAAATGATATACAGATATTGTATTAAGGTAGCATAATTGTATATTATTGTATAATTAACAAAGAAATTGTTACATTATTTTTGTAATTTTTTACTATTAAAATACTTAATGTCAAAACTGAAAAGTATTGGTATAAATTGTTCAACAGTAAAATGTCCTATTCATTTTTATCTTCATTGGATTATGTCATCAGCTTAGAAACATTCAAATGTCAAACTTGACTTTGAATAATTTGTGAGTCATGCTTGCTTATCGCTATTTATGTTGCATGCCTATGTAGGCGGAAAAAATGAAAAAGACACCTAGGTTTTAGAATAGAGCAACAATATGCAGTTCATAATATACATTGTGCAGTACGCAGTATATGTAGTATTCCATTCCAAACATAGATATATCTTCATTTCCTCCATTTTGTTCCATTTCTGCTGGTGGCCACACCTCTCCTGATGTCTTGGGTCTTTTTATTCATTTTTTTCCCCCATCTACTCCATCTCTGCTCCCCTCCCTCATCTGGAGGCTGTGTCCCGCTTGGCTGACGTTAGTGGCGTGTGTGACAGGGTTCATTCAGCATCGGGATTAGCTGTCAGACCGCATGTGTTCACTGCCACGGTAAACAAATGGACAAGTCTGTTCAGACACGGCAGCGAGTTTTAGATGCCAGCGCCTTCGTAATCAGTATGTGACAGATACTAAATACTCAACTGCAAATCATTTACAGAATGTCCCTACATGCTCTTAGTGTTGTGTCATGAAGATAAAGTTGTGTCTGCGTGACTTATTATAACCTTTTAGGTTCACCTTTTTGACCTTTATACTGGAATGAATAATTGTATAATCCTCAACCAACACAGCAAATTTCAGGAGTTGAAAAAAAAAATTGAGTTATTTTTTTTAACTCTGACTACAGTTTGTGTTATTGGATACTCCCCGGCTGTGTTGTATTTTGGAGTTCATTCATTGGTGTTTCAGGAGCGTGTTTTAACACTACACCTGGAGTTATTTTTGAGAAGTGCGCCACGACATGACCCTGGTTCTGCTGCACAAAAGAATAATGGACTTATGTGCTTCGTCGTGAGGAAGGTAAAAGTGTATATACAAATAAAAATGTTCTATATTTTCTGACAAACACATTTGGTCATCGCGTAGCTGTTAAGTTATTGGCTAGTTATACTGTTTACTAATGTTAATGACCATGACAAACTTGCTGTTGAACGTATAGGTCCTATACTTGTTTCAAATTTTGAAATAGCTATTTGCTTGGGGTATTTGTCGATGTACACGAGTTAACATTAGCAAACCGTCTTTCTATTCACCGTGTTTCTGAAAATGAGTGTTTTGCCGTGAAATTGATGCATCAATGCATTACAGGTAGCCTGGATGCCAGCCCGAACTTCGCCCACAAAATTTTTTTGGACGGGAAGTTCGGTCTGGACTTGAATCCATTGAGGACTAATTATGATTGGTTCAGAAATCATCGGGCCAATCAAATTGCCAGGGCGGGCTTTATACGATGATGGACAGGTGATCTGAAGGGACATAATCATCACGTTATCAAAGAGCGCTTAACTGGCCTCTGTCAAAGATGACTGCAGCTGGAGAATTGAGATGTACAGATTCCGCTGTCGCGTCTGTTGTGAAATAAATCGACAGCACATTAATTTTAATAGACAAACAGAAAACTGCAATCAAGGCATTTGTCGATTGGAAAGATGTTTTTGCCGTCCCACATGATTCAGGGAAAAGTGTAATTTATCAGCTGGCTCTGACGGTCGCTAAGAAGATGAGACGTAATGAAAAGCCTGTGGTCGTTGTGGTTTCTCCTTTGGTCGCACTCATGAAGGAGTAAGTAAAAGAAGCAACACTCGTTATTTAACTTCTAAAATAAGTAAAGTTAGGCAACGTTCTTTATTTGACAACTGTATGCAAAGTAGCTGACTTACTGCGTTGCTCTGCTTGGTTGTAGGTTTACCAACTATCCAATTGAGTGCAGAGTTGTTTTTTCCTGGTTCGGTTAAGACGTGCCTCATAATCAAAGCCAGACGGAGGGGTTTCAGACTCATCTTCCGATAGGAAAATGAGTATGACGAAGTCTGGCTACATTACAGGCATACCTGGTTAGAAAATTGCAGTGTCTAACGTTACCCTGGATAATAAGATATAGTTGAGCTGTGCTGTGTAGGTCTGCAATGATTTGAATTGTAACATATACAGTATAACATTAGGCTACGTATTAGTCGTGACCCACAATGTGCGTGATTTTCAGCTTATGTATTTTTGCATTCCCAATGAATGGTGCTAGATTATATTATCTATATATTATCTACCTCATACTGTTGTTTTTGTGATCTTCAGATATGACTGTCCTACAGCAAGCGGTTGAAGGTTACTCCTCCTAAGTCTGAAGCAAATGGATTTGCTCAAATAAAAGGCAGTAAATCAAGAGTATGGTGTTCATTGTAGTAATTTCCACATAAAACAATCTATTGTGTTAAATAAAACGTTAACTCTAAGAAGTGTTAAACTAATTTTTTTTAAGTGTTACTTTTTAACACTGGTAATGAGTTCATATAATTAATTTTAGAGTTACATTTATTCTCTGTAGGATTAGTATTTTAACTCCATAAAGAGTTACATTTTAACTCTGAAAAAATGTTAAGAGTTAATTTTAACTCTGCACTGGAGTCTTTTTGATGGTCATGCATGTACACTCAGATTGAGTTGATTTTAACTAACAGGGAGTTTATTCCAAAAAACTGAATTTGCTGTGTAAGATATTTTGGTCTATATTGACATGAGAGCATCATGCAGTTGCTGCATATTTGTCAGCCTCGCATATGTGATGTGAATCAGAATATGGGTATATTTTTTGGTCGTAAAGGAATGGACATGGTCAGCAACAATATTCAGGCGGTGGCATTTAAACAATGCTCAATTGGTACTAAGTAGCCCAAAGTGTGCCAACAAGATCCCTCACACCATTATGCTGTTTATGCCAAATTCCGACTCTACTATTTGAAACTAACAGCAGAAACCGAAACTCATGAGACCAAGTTTTTCCAATCTTTTATTGTAACAAGGGGTATTTGAGTTACTTTTGCCAGTCTGGCCATTTTACTTGACCTCTGCCATCAACAAAGCATTTTCGCCCACGGACCAGTAGATTGCCTTGACCATGTATACATGTCTAAAGGCACTGAGTTGCTGCCATGTGATTGACTGATTATTGATTTAAGCAATTTTGAGCGTGGCATGATTGTTGGTGCCAGACGGCCAAAGAATGCCGCTGAAAAGGGAAAACATTCAGTATGTGGCACTCCTGTGGGCGAAAATGCCTCTGTTGATAAGAGGAGAATGGGCTGACTGATTCAAGCTGATAGAAGAGTAACTGTGACTGAAATAACCACTCGTTACAACCGAGGATTATGCAGCAAAGCATTTGTGAACACGCCAAACACCCGCACAACCTTGAGGCGGATGGGCTACAACAGCATAAGACACCATCGGGTACCACTCTTCTCCACTACAAATAGGAAAAAGAGGCTACAATTTGCAAGAGCTCACCAAAATTACACAGTTGAAGCAAGGAAAAATGTTTCCTGGTCTGATGAGTCTCGATTTCTGTTGAGACATTCAGATGGTAGAGTCAGAATTTGGCGTAAACAGAATGAGAACATGGATCCATCATGCCTTGTTACCACTGTGCAGGCTGGTGGTGGTGTAATGGTGTGGGGGATGTTTTCTTGGCACACTTTAGGCCCCTTAGTACCAATTTCTAGCATCGTTTAAATGCCACGGCCTACCTGAGCATTGTTTCTGGCCATGTCCATCCATGTATGTACCCACCCTCTGATGGCTACTTCCAGCAGGATAATGCGCCCATGTCACAAAGCTCAAATCATTTCAAGTTAGTTTCTTGAACATAACAATGAGTTCACTGTACTAAAATGTCACCAGATCTCAACCCAATAGAGCATCTTTTGGATGTGGTGGAACGGGAGCTCATCGCCTTGGATGTGCATCCAACAAATCTCCATCAACTGCAAGATGTTATACTATCAGCCATCTTTTCTAAAGAATGCTTTCAACACCTTGTTGAATCAATGCCACGTAGAATTTAGGCAGTTCTGAAGGTGAAAGGGGGTCAAACACAGTATTAGTACAGTGTTCCTAATAATACTTTAGGTGAGTGTATATATTCTGTGCCAAGTGTACATAAGGCAATAAAATACAATGTATCTTATTGTCAAGATTATGTTGTGTTCAGTGTGTTCTAGTTCTGTTTCTTGTGTGACCTAGTTTCCAGTTTGTTCCCTTGATTAATCACTCAGTTCACCTGCCATTCATTTAAATAGCTCATTAGTTCCCTCATTTTGTCTGCCATTATTCTCCCCACTTTTAATTTCTTTGTCCTGTCTCGTCAGTATTTTATGTGGTTGTAGTTTGTGTCCTGAGTTTTCCTTGCCTGTTGGATTTTTTGGGTTAAATAATGTTTAACTGATCTTATTCATCTTTGTGCAATTGCACAGCCACCCGATCGAGACACTTAGAGGTATTTTGTCTTTAATAAAATATATATATAGATAAACAAACTGAATCAAAGGCTCATTGGGGCCAATGCAAGTTAAGGTCTGTTTTTGACTTCCACCTCATTATGTAAAATATTATTCATTTTATTAATTTCAGCTTGTGGACTGTCATGCATATGGAAATGTTTTTTTTTTCCCCAGTTAAAGCTGCATTAGCTGTGTTCATTGCAGTGGGAGAGAGAGATTGCCTCAGCACACAAATGCTTTATGAGAATTCAGCATCAGTATCTGTCTCTGTCAGAGCACAAATCGCAAAGAGGAGAACACTTTATTGCTTATATCTATCACTGGGTTCAGGGGGTGGGCTGTGTTAATGTTTTGGGTGTGATGGTCTTCAATAAAACAAAGCATATTGAATCGAGGCAAACACGGCAAATGTCCAGCACTGTTCCTCCTTAATGTTGTGCTTAATTTTTGATGAATTCAGTAATAGAGTTTTGCTGGATGTATCGGGTATTCCTGATGTGGACAGAGCTCACATATATAATACATTCATCTGCAGAAACCGAGAGAGAAAATGAGATGGATTTGGTTAAAATGGCAAGAGGAAGATAGAGGGTTTTCTACAGCACTCTTCTGAGTAATCAAAGAAAGATATTAAAGATATACCTGTGGTTTCATGCTGTAGCCCCGAGCCACACACGAGCTGCCTAGGGAAGTATCTTTATAGAGACAGAGAAAGAAAGATTAAAGGAAAGTTTTTCAGGGAAGGTATTTGGAAATCTGTAGCAGCCAAAGTTATATTTGAATTACACTCCCTCTGAAACCAACCCCTGATACTCTTTTCCTGAACAATGTAGCAGTCTCTTGTATGTCCATTGAATTGAAAATGAATGAAAATCTCATTTACTTTGTTAATGCACATTATTTTAATTAATATTGTTGAATAATGTTTTTATGTAATTAACATTAATGGCATTTATGGGTTTTATTTATTTATTTAGTCTATGTATTTTGTTTTGTTTTCATTGTTATTCTAATTGTTGTGTGCGCATTGATGCTTTGACAATTTTTATGCAAAACAAATATGTCAGTAAAGTACTCAAACTTAAATTTTCATTGAGGGAAAAAAGAGACAAATCACACCATTGAAATTATTGAACGGTGAATTATAAGTCTGGATTAAGACAGTGAGTATTTCAAAAATATAGAAATGCTTGATTAATCTTCATAACAACTAATTTGGTTTATGAATGATCAATGCTTTTGCTTTAGTATAAAAGCATCCAGCACATGTTTGACCTGTATGCCCTGCTGATAAATCCAGAATCCAGCACTCTTCCTTCCCATGCTGGGGAGCCAGCAACCAGCAAGAAGCACCCCATTCTGGTTCCAACATGCAAAAACATTAAATAATGACTTCATGAAGATGTAAGACTGCTGTTTGTGTGATGGTTAATTATTTAGCTTTTTTCAGTTGCTTATAAACATAGCCTACTAATGGCACAGGTGAAATTACACTCTATTTAGCAGAAACAGGGCTACCATAATATGTGAACTACATGTATGTACATGTTTGTATTTTTGAGAGAATATTGTTTATGCATGGTAATAAAAACAACAACAAAAAAAAAACAACCTAAAAATGAAAGTGTCTGAAGTATGGCCACAAAACACATACTAAATATGCGTCAACAAGACTTTTGACTAATGGGTGGCTGTGGCCTAGAGTTTTTTTTCTTCAAAATGATCTGAAAATCATCCTGCCTAATCGTTCACATAAAACTGTGAATTGGGTTATATTGTGAAAAACATTTTTTTGTTTGCCAAGGCAATATGTGAATGGGCGTGAACAGGCCAGCCCTCATCATGTATAATTAGGTGATTCTTACCTGAGAGAGACAAAGACCCGCATAATAATGAGCCTTTCATTTAGGTGAGTCAGACAAGAAAAAATTGAAAGGACAACATACATATAATCAAAATATAAATGATAGTCAAAAACCATTTTTAGTACATACCTGGAAACAAATTTTGGTCAAATAGGTTATGTGGACCCCATTGTGTAGAGTACGTTCAAGTTAGAGTTGGAAACATCTTGAAATGACACTTCTTTTTCCATATAACGTATTGTATTTAAAGTAGGCCAATACATTTTATCACACATATTTCAAAGTTAAGGATTCATTATTTTGATATATGCATTGCATTAGCTTGCATTGGATAACAGTTGATAAGTTTATTTTTGACAAAACATACTATATATTTAAAGGGGGGGTTTGACTGCTTTTTTTCTTTGCATGATTGTATTTATGGGGTGCAATATAACATGTATTCATGGTTTTTATTTTTTTAAAAGTCTTATTTTTCATAAACTTCACCTTTATTGTCAGCCGCTCTCCTTTGTCCCCTGAACGATGCGGTTCACTTCCTGATTCTATGAAAACACTCCCTCAGAAACGTTCGGTGGGCTCAGATTGGTTAGTTTGGGCCGGTGTGTTGTGATTGGCTAAACTGTCGCTCACGTTGTCCGGAAGATTACGCCCATTACCTTTACGGGCACGTCATGAGCTCCGGTCCAGATGTAAATATGTGTCAAACTGCAGTATCAGTTTCAGGCAGAATCAGACCGAGAAAGCCGCGATGAAGAGAGTCAAACAGAACGTCACCACACACGGCTCTTACTAAACGTTTCTGAAGGATAATTTGCTATATTTTTTTAACTTTATACACATTTGTTTTACACAATAGCATCTGACTGGCAACAATAGCAAGTGACTGGCTACTAATGTTATAGTCAAACAGCGTTGGCAAGTTTACGTTCTTGATCAAATCAAAAATAACGTCATAAAACATATATACATTAAAAATACATTTACAACATTAGTACTTATACAAAACTCATGTTTGTACGCGTTCGTAGACACAAAATAACATAACTACTAGCCTATAGTGGCAATAAAGCCAGCGCTGGCATTTGAAAAAAAATAAAACACAAGGCTTCATCTGGAATTATACATGCAAATAAATTTAAAATGATTAAGCCTTAGCCTACTTACAGGTTGTGGCACAACAACTGCTGCCTCTGGTTTTAAAGTTGGATCTGCTTCATGTTTTAGTAACAGTTTCTTGCAGTTTCAATCCGGTGTTGAATTCGTGAAGATTCTGGAAGTTGTCTTCCGTAAAATACGCAGCACAGAGAGCTAGATTATGATCGTCACTTTCAGGAACATAATCAAACAAAATTGTATCCATTGTTGACGAAGTACAGCGTCCGTGGGAAGTCCGAACACAGAAGACCTGACAGCTGCGTGAACAACTCACTTCACGTGCTGGAGGCTGGAGCTGCTGAAAAATGCGCATGCACTTTTTTGCATTTTCCGGAGGGAGTGGTTGATGCAAATGTGTAGGTTAGTGACGTACCATAACCTAGCTGTAGTCCCAATAGAGTCGTTTTGTAGGCAATTATACTTCCTGATTTTTAAAAGACGATATCTCTGCTTACACTGAACTGTCAGCGCTGCAACTTTGCAGATACTGTTCATGCACCAACAGCAACATTACACACTTTTTAAAATGAAAAAAGTGAAATGGCAGTCAACCCCCCTTTTAACATTATGAGCAGAAACTGTCTAACTAAAGCTTATTTGATGTCTATTTTATAGTAAAAACTTTATAATGTATTTTCTCTGTAACAGTAGCAATGCATCTGTGCGTTCATTCGTTTCGAATTGAAGTATTTGAAGTGATATAATAGGCCTATATCAGTTTAAATGCTTCAATTTGTTTACGTAATATTACAGAGTAAAACAACCACAGAAGTCAATGGAAAGTCACAAACCAAGTCATGATCGGCTACTGACCTTTGCTCCAGTTGTCCCCTAAAGGCCTGGTCACATCGACACAATTGTTAGCATGCAGTCAGATTTTCGTTTTTTTGTCTTTTCAGACCAATGCAGGTATTCTCTAGGTATTCTGATTAAATATTTTGTCATTTTGCCTCCACGTGCTTCCCCGATTGTGCGCGAGCTTCTCCTCCTGTCCATACGGTAATCTCTCCACTGTGCGACAAAGAGCCGCTTGGGTATGACGCAATTATTAGCAAACTTTCAACTGCTTCTACGGGGCCATAACATAAGCTACAAGGTAATGGAGCAATTTATACATTGTCGTGTTTCTTTAGAAATAAATAAAGGACAAATGGGGTCTTCAAATGCCTCAGATGTAAAGATATTCGCTGTCAAAGTGACGCCAAAATGAATGGGAGTCAATGGGAATGCTAACGCAGGTGAAGTTCTGCTACAAGATGGCAGCTCCCGCGAGACTTCAACTTCCAGTCGATGGATTACCCCCTTGGTTGTCACTTCTTCTTGAGTCTCTCCATCTTTGACTGACTCCATTTTAACATTAAAAGGAGAACAGTTTCTGTAATTTTAGTGTGTCTGTGTGAGGTAATCACAGCTACTAACACACCCGAGTTCTTGAAACCCCGCCCTCTCCAGTAGCTCATTTGCATTTAAAGGGCCAGGCACAAAACGGTGCATTTTTGCAAACCCTCAAAAAGTGATAACTTTAACATGCTATATAAAAATATCTGTGGCGTATTTTGTGCTAAAACTTCACACACATACCCTGGGGCCATCAGAGATGTATTTTACATCTTTTGAAAATGGCATTTTACCACCCCCTTAAGGGAAAATATGTCGAGTTGACGGCATGCAGATGTTCATGTCAGACAGATGCATTAACAGCCATTCAATCAAATCAAAATGTTTACCGCACAAAATATTCAACTTGATGTGAACAGGCCTAAAGAGGGCATCACACATACATTCACATATTTACCTTGTCGCCTTTTTTTTTCCGCCTCCGTTTGCAATGTCGCTCCTTGCAGATCATGCTAAACAATAAGGCATGCTAATTTCAGCTCTGCTGCTAACTTCCTTCAGCTAATTACAGCCAATTAAGTGGGAGACTGTCAGAGCCGATGGCTTTGCCTTCTGATTGGTATTGTTCCAGTGATTACTAAGAAAAGAGAATGTCACACTCGGAAAGAGAGAAAGGGAGAGAGAGCACACAATGCTCGACTGTCTGTGCATGATCTCATTTTCAGTTCATTCCTCACTCCTTAGGATACTGACAGCATCTACTAATGAACACACGACCACCCTTTATGTGACATAGAGAAAGAAAGAGCAGACGAAGAGTGAGGATAATGATCTTTCTGCAGAGCCTCTCAGGATGTGCAAAACATTTGTTTCCTGTGGAGGACAATGATGTTGTCCCCCCTCTAGTAATAAATGTGGTGGGTGTAATTCTATTTCCAGTATAGTTCCCCTCTGTGTGTCTTTAATTGCGTTCTTGTGTTCGTTTCATGCCACTTGACGGTGTCTTGCCTTTTTACAGATGAGGTTGGGTTTAATGATGTCTGTCCAAAGATTTAGACCAAGATCGTGGAACAACAGTGAATGTAATTGAATGGAAAAAGATATAAGCAGCTGTAAGCAAATTTTATTAATTTATTTTCGGAATACCATGAATAAAATGTTCCAACTGAGATAATCACACCCACCACTGTGACAACCCTATTCACCTTATTCCTGACGACCTTACTGCGTTTTGAATTATGGGTGACACTTCTGTTTTGGCTGAATTTCCGTTCAAAAGGCTGAAACGAATCATTTCAATTATAAGGTTGCCCTATAAAACCTGATCCGTCAGTTTTTCCTACCTTGGTTTCTCATGGGCTTTTTGAAAGTTACAGTTAAGACAATCCATTATTTTCTCGAAAAAACAACGGTATTATACTTATCCACATGCTAAAGCATGTCTTGAATGTGCCAAAAATGTCAATAACTAATTTTCGAACCAAAAACGAATGAAAAAACGTCTTTTGCCTTTGCACGGCAGTATACAGGTGGAACTGGGGAGTTTCCGAGTCAAGTCAAGTCACATTTATTTATATAGCGCTTTTCACAATACAAATTATCAAAGCAGCTTCACAATGATAACATGAAAAGTACTACAACACAGATCAATAATATTGTTAAATATTAAATATTAACTATCCCCAACTAAGCAAGCCAAAAGCAAGGCAACAGTGGCAAGGAACCAAAACTCCATCAGATTGGATGGAGAAAAAACTTGGGAGAACCCAGGCTCAGTCGGGGGCCAGTTCTCCTCTGGCTAACATTCATATTGTTTTTATATAAATATTAAATGTAAATATTGTTTATATATAAAACAGCGCCATAACATATCGCCGCGATGAGCTATCTCTTCACAGGCGTTGGTCTTCTCATCACAGGCGTTGGGGCATCCGAAATCCACGTGAGAGACTGGGTACAAACTGCCGAACGCCATTTTCTCGGGACAAACGTCCCAAGATAACAGCAGAAAGGCAAATGGGAAATAATTAGCATAGCTGATGTTCATAATGATTTCCATTATACGGGAGTCGGTTCCGAAAGCATGCTACAAACTGCGATTGAAAACACTGACCAAGTTTGAAAGTTGAGCAACAAGCTCATTGGCTGCTGATGCAACAGGAACCAATCAGCTGAGCCCTGTAGAAAACAAAATGACTGGTGGTAGATTGACCAATCAGCCTGCATCAAGAGTTTCATGGACGAACTTTAGGATCATCAAGATTAGGACCTTTTCATTTAGCACTGTAATGAATAGTCTTGTGGCATTTATCTTTCATATATTATATAAAATATGTGTTTATGGGAATTAAGCAATTAAATTTGCAGACTCATCCTATGAAGTAGCGTGTGTATGACCACGCCCTAATCGCTTTTCAGCGATTATGTGTTTATAAATGCCGTTGACTTAACGTTATTACTGTATATATAAATATATGACTTACCTCAACCCCGTCCCTAAACCTACCCGTCACTGGGGATAATGGCATTTATGATAATGGAGTCTTCCCCTACCATCCTAAGAAAAAAAAAAAATCGCTCCCCAGATGTAGATCTACATTTTGCTTCGTTTCCGCTCGGACATTTGACGGCGTGTACAGCACGCGCAATCACTCGGACATTAATGGCGTAGACATACACATACACGCGGATAGCTCAAAATGCGTAGAGATAACACGCCACTTGACTCAAAAGTGGCGTGTATGTTTACACAAATGTCATGATGTTGTAACGTCTGCAAGAGTTTATGCCCAGATGAAGATCAGGAAAAACAGTGGAAACGATTCGGTAGTTCCATGAGTGCTTTTATTTCTGCACTTCCCTAGTTAGGCACACGGTTCACAAACATGTTGAAAGATGCCAACAAGGAAATTAACACTGCAAAACGTTACAAAAAACAAAGTGGAAGCAAAACACAATACAACAAAATAACAGCCAGCGATAGAGCGCGGTCATCTCTCCTCGCAAACATCTTCACACTCTCACTGAGCGTGCGTGCGTGCGCGCTCACATTATAACAGCACGCATACAATAATGTACGCAATAGACGTAGCTATCTTAAAGGCGTATTAACATGTCACCAACACTCCTTAACTTTAGGTGGCCGTTACAATGTCATGTTGAAATTTGTCATGTCAGTGTCCTACAAGGTTTGGGGATCGACTATCTGGGAGATCTAAGAACTTGTGTATGTGCTTGTGTGATTCCTGTAGTTAATTCTGAAAAAAGCTGCTGGCTAGAGAGAAGCGCAAACACTTTCACTCAAAATCCAACAGACCAATAGCTTATTTATTAAACTCAAATTCATTTTAAGTTAAAAGAAAATAATTTAATCTATGGTTTCTCTCTCTGCAAGCCTGTGGCAAATCAGATTCAGTGCATCCAGGAGTGAGGTACTGTTGTTTACGGACTGTTTGTTGTTTATTTACAGCAGTGCACAGATGTTTGTTGATGAGGAGAATGCTCCAGAGACTTCTGGAATACACAGCACATGTGTTACCACTCCTGCCCCTTCATGGACTTCATGTATAATAAGAGGGAAAACAATATGTTACTTTCAATCTCTCTCTCTCTCTCTCTCTCTCGTCTCTCTCTCTCTCTCTCTCTCTCTCTCTCTCTCTCTCTCTCTCTCGCTCACTCTCACGCACACACACACAGCTTGTGGGTTACTCTCATTCCCTCTAAACTGCCAAGGTTTGTGATGCTACAGTACTCTCCTGATAAGGTTGGTTTACTGTGATCCTAAAATAGACACACAGCAGATAATATCAGATTTTGGTTTATACTCCAACATATACTATTCAACCTGTTCAGGCTGACATAGTTGAAATTTCTGTCACAGGTATGAAATAATGTTCAGGAAGCCTCAGGTTGCATATACAAATATATCCAATGCAGGCTCGTTGGAAAAACATTTCTGTAAAATAATATTTCATGGCTTGCTGCAGGTTTTGTGGCACTTTCAAATTGAAACATGGCGCTAAAAACACATTCAGTTTTATCCGACACAACATCTGGCAACTTTTTATCACGTTGGTTGTACAAACGCTAATGTTAACCAAAGCAAATGTGAAATAAAAATGCATTTTCTGAAGGAACCATGCCATTTTAGCTTGCATTTTAGTTTCTGAGGTCTTTAAACATGACATGTTTTACAGGACTCCTAACTCAACACTCTGAACAGCAAGTGCATGTTGTACCAGGTGAGCTACCTGGCAAGTCTTACTACATCACAAAAGCCATACATATGTAGCTGTTTTTGTGATGCAAACCAAAACAATTATTTATTTACAAATCATGCACAATATACAATTTACTTTTCAAGATGTACTTCAGAGTTTAACTCATGAAAAATGGGGGCAAAAACATAAGTGTTGTGTTCCATACACTGAACGACAGTTTTGTCCAGTGTATATTCACACTATCATTTCCTTTTAGACAGCTTTTGTTATTTAAGAAATCAAAAACATCAAGTGGCTCTATGAACAGTCACAGTATGACTTCTGCTATAAATATTCATTCAAGTAACAAGCGGAATTCGGAACTGAACACTATTACTGTTTAACATAATTTCAATGGGATATGCTAGTATGAGGTTCCGAATTTTGGCAAAGGTCAGCAGCAACAGTGAAGGGAAGAATAGCTGTTAAACACAACCAAGGATCCTGAGACTATTAAAGTCTAATAGTTCTAATAAGTTCTAATAGTTCTATAGTTCTAAGTCTACAAAAAACAGTAAAAGATTACATTTTCATAAAAAAAAAACCTGAATCCACACTGAACTCCAATTAGTGGTGTCAACACTGGCAATTCTAGTATTAATGTTGCTCTTACTGTAGGTAAGTATAAGCGTATGACAGGGCCAAAATTGCTTTCTGGGTGTTCCATCCTCTATCCAAAATCTTGCATGACAGGGGTTAGCTATTCAAGGACACACATATGAGGAGTACAATTTTAAGCTATTTAACTGTGTGCTCTAAATTGACAATTTACACAAAGTCAGTGTAAATTAGTTTCAGTTTTTTAAATGAGATGACTGAAATGATCATTGTGTATTGTGAAATTGATCAAAAACAATAAAGTGAATAAAGTTTTTATTTTAATTTATTTTTTTTCATTATGAATGAGTCAGCTGGCAATACCATCTAGAAGCAGATAAGCATGCAGATCAGGCAAGTTATACATTTTTGATAAAAGATTATGAAGACAAACTTTTCTTTCTGTCTCTGATATATGGTCTGATATATTGTGCACTGAAAATAGGATCAATTTTGACTGTTAAGACAGAACCCTATTTTGTGTTTCCTATAGGTTTGGAAATTCCGGAGTTAAACAACTGATATTTTTTTCTTCTTCAACATGCAAAAAGCCAGTATGGCTGCAACCTGGTTAGTTTGGGGATAATGAAAAGGTATTAGGAGGGAACAGTTGAAAACACACCTCAACAGTATTTGCTATGCTAGATTTATATGATAGTCAAAGCTAGCTGCAGACAGGCGGTTGCAGATGAATGGCTATTTTCCCCACCAAACAGCATCATGATGATGTCTCCTGAAACTAAATTTTATCAGGAGCTAGACTTTAACTTTAATTCTAACTTTAATATCATGTTGATGTTAAAGGCTTGTCACAGTGAAGAGCGTGTGCTTTGTGTAAAGCTTTTATGCTTAAGACTAGGAGTGATGTTCCTGCCACACAGGATGTGTTTTAGCTGACGAGACCCTTCGGTTATTATCTGTCTATCCTTCCTCTCTCAAGCGTTCATTTGTCAAACTCTTTTTCACTTTGATTCTTTCCTATTTCCTCTCTCTCTCTTTCTTTGTTTGTAGTGAAGGTGTGGCTGATCCTGGCCCCTGATAGCGTCCTTTGTGCTTTTCTGCTTGACTAAGACAACGGTCCTCTATGCACACACACAGACACTTGAAGGTTGACTAAGATTTATCTGTTGTGCTGTTGTGCATTCAGGCAGGCACAAACATGTCCGAACAGCCGGTCAATCAAACAGTGATGAGATTAAATTGGATCAATTAGCTGCCTTTCTCCTCACACTTTCTAACGAGCAGCTTACCTGTATACGTTTGCATTTCTACAGATAAGGATTATTCCTCCCTCTATCCAAACAGCAGCACTTCAGCACATCCTGCTCACTTTCATTGTGTCAGTGTATCACGGAATTGATCAGAACAGTGTTGTAGAGGGGATGTGAGACCTGGACCATCAACACACATGATCATCCCTTTCACGGCAAGCAAATGATTCAACAAAACTAAAATGCTCCCATTATGTTACACAAAGTGTTTAACATAAGCATGCAACTCTGAAAGTGTGTGATGTCAACATGGAAGTCACATTATTTTCATGGTGAAGCGTAATCGGTGCCACGATGTTATTTTGCCCTCCAATTCAGAGAATCAGATCGGTTCGTATTTACTTTACGTAAATTCACCCATTCCTCCCGAAATTCCTCCCTGAAACCTAAAATAAACACTATGTGTTTCAAAACACTGAATAGTTTTGATATATGACAAGTGCTCAGCGCGTCCATCTCCGGCTCTAGCGCCAGCCAATTCAAGAACGCATGTAAATTTTGCAGTTGATCGTGATGCACTGCCAGGGCCGGATTAAGAGTTCAGAGGCCCCTCGGCACAATGTCTTGTAGGCCCCCTCTAAGCAGGCCAAATGTATATTTTGTCCAAGGACATTTTAATATGGCATTTACACTTTTACTGACTTAATGACTTAAAATTAACTTTGTTGAACTATGCTGGAGTAAAGTTTATAAATGGTTGTTCTTTCCTATAGGAATCTGTAAAACTATGTCTGGGTGGACCCTTAATATAGCATTTATAGTTTTACTATTCCTCTCAGGGGGTTCGTGGGCATGCTCCCCACAAGAAAATTTTGTACATTTTAAGGTTAAATGCATCAATCTCGTGCTCTTTGAGAGATCAAAATTAAGAGCTTCAACCCATGAACTGCTCGTTGAACAAAGGAAACGCATTGATTTGTACCAGGACAATAAACAGGGCTCAAACATCTTTTTAGTTGAGTCTCAGTCTACATTACATTATCAATGGAGTTTTAGTATCCCAAACAATTATTATAATAATGTAATAATTATTTATATAATTATTCCTATGACGTAAAATCCATATAGCCTATACTATATAAATGAAAATGAATATTTCAAAAGTATAATAGGAAAATTTAAATACTTTTGTACTTATTTCTTCACTTGCAAGAAATAAACCCTTGAGCTTGTATTTTAGGAGAAAAGACCATCCTGATCGCGTGAGCAAAGTGCACACTTTTCTTTAAATCACCCAGCACTGATGCCTATTCTTAAAGTCTTGTGCTGTTTTATAAACGCAAAAAGCCATGTCATGATTTCGATTTTAGTTCGTTGGCAAAATAACACGCTGAGAGACCTATGTTAGGTTAAACATTTTACATCATATGTGTTGGGAAAAGGGAGAAGAGACTTCACAAAAGGCGGATTCGAACTCGGGTCCGAGCGCTGCGCATCAAAAGCTCACTCACGCTCAGCGCGTTACAGCCTACGCCACTTAAGCTGTGACGTGATCGGCGTCTTTTTTAATAAAAAGACAGGCACTTAGTGCAGACATACGCTCCGTTTTATCAAACCGTCCCTCGCGGCCTCGAAACACTACCGGCCCACCGGGGAAACTCCCGACTCTCCCGATTGCCACTCCGCCGCTGGTGCCCAGGGCCCCTTAGATGTCGTGGGCCCCTGGGCAAGTGCCCAGTTGCCCTAAATGGTTAATCCCGGCCCTGTGCACTGCAAAATTTTCATCACACCGGTGTGATCTTACACTCTAGGGACCAACCAAGACTGATCACACTGGTGTTATCGTACGTGTCAAAGGGTTAATATAAGCGTATATATACATATATATATATATATATATATATATATATATATATATATATATATAAAAAACATCTTAAACACTTTCACAGTCTCACTAGTTTATTTAATTTGTTGACTAAGTGACTTACAACAACAGAAATTACTTTTTAAAAGCATGTTTAAAAATCGAAAGGTTGACTTCCTAATTCCTAGAGTCTAAATTTGTGTGTCATATAGTTTGACTTGATTTGAAGCACAATATTGATCATAAGTGATATTTACCTTCTTTTTTTCTTCATTTCTCCATACATCATATATGTCATTCATGTTAAGCATACGCTTTCACTGATACTTCTTTCACCTTAGTAAACTAATTTTATTTTACACATATATATATATATATATATATATATATATATATATATATATATATATTAATATTGGTTTGTGGTGAAAAGTATGCCACAACTTGGAGACAGGTAATTTTTAAACATTGATGTCACTTTTACACTATGATTTGATTTTTATTTTACTTTTTGTTTACATTATCATAGCTTTAAACATGTGATCATTTGATTATGCTGTCAAATGAGGTTGAAGCAGCTGAGGTAGTAGGATCCATTTGCAGATTGAATTTATTTATGCCACTCAAACTATACAAAGACAGACTCAAGAATCAAGAAACAGGACTCATGAACAGTAGAACCAGCAAACAACATTAAGGACCCAAAAAGACTGAGCTAGACATACAGGCTTAAATACAAGAGAAAACGAGCTAACAAGAGGGTGTGGCTAATAGGAAACACATGTGACAGACTAATAAACATAACGGGGAACTACTTAACATGAAACGATACAGAAACAGACTAGACTGTGACAAACATTAAACTAGACTGAAACACAGACTAGCCTTGTGAAAAAATAATTTTGATAGTTTAATAGATTAATGCTTGGGTCAAGAGTAAAACAATAAAATCTATACATAAAATTAGTAACAAAATTAAATGATAAAGGGATGATCAAAAATTATAATGTGACCTTACAACACAGTGTCATGAAAGTGCGTATCTATACCACAAATGTCATTTCTCGTGGCATTTTTATGCCAAAAAATGTTTTTTGCGTGCATATGCTACGCACTGAAAACCCCTTGGGTAGGTTTAGGGGAGGGGAGTGGGGTTTGTGCATATTATACGCCATAAATTGCGTATCATATGCACACAAAAACGCATACCATATACATGCAAAAACTATTTTTGCCAAATAAATGGCATGAGAAATGACATTTGTGCTATAGATACGAACTTTCATGAGATTCGGGCTTTACCTTCATCTGACATAAAAGAAAATAATAATAATAATGTATGTTTTATAACCATGTGAAGGTCATACAGAGATAATTATCTAAAATGTCCCTAAGCAACAATGCAAAATACAAAGACAAATTTGGTTTGGTCAAATCTAGAGATTCAACCATGACTATTGACATTCTGTTTTCCTTGTTGTCAATCTGTTGCCCTCTGCTTTTATTCGCTGCTGTGTTGACTAATTGCTGAGTTTATTTGTCTCAGTAATCTCTTGTCTCTATAGAGTGAATCTTCCCTGTCTGTTCTCTTAAGGGGCCTGTGAACAGTTTTTTTTTTATTTTCATGCAGCCACCTGGTTTTGCTCTTAGCTCCAGACAGCTAGCACTGGCACACATTTGGGCACTCTGACTTCCTGGACCTCATATGGCTGGCCAACCCTCTTACACACATCTTAAAAAAACCTCCATTCAGATATTAGTTAAAGTGTCCTTGTGTGTTTGACTGTACAGGGCTTTCCACCACACCAGGAGGGCACTGGTCCCTTCTATCTGCATTCTGCACATCATACTGGCATGCACACTTGGTATGCTTGCAGCAGGCTCAACAGATGGAGTTTAGTGATTGTAAAGCAGAAGAATATGATAATAAAACCCACAGACAGACCAGATAATGCAGGAGGAGGAAAATCATCTCCAAATATTAGAACAACCATGTGGCGTGAGAAAGGGAATGAAGAGCAGAAGAGAGTCTTGTGCTAGAGCCAAATGAAGCTGCCCCTGTATGTACTATCTTACTGTATATTAAATGAGTTACAATGCCTAAATAGTGTACTGTCCTGACCTCATAAAAGACAGACAGTCTGCTTAATATCTGCTAACTCTTTATTGTGGTGATCCTCCAACGGACAATCTACTGACTATATAACACAGTCTCATCCCAATTCGTCATATAACTGACGTTTTGGGACATATTTTGACCATTCGTCGATATATGCCTTTTTAGGGCCCCCTTAAACGTCGGAAGATGACGATCCCGGGTCGTCATACAACTGACGCTTTATCTTTAACGTCAGTTAGGTGACGAGTTGGGTTTAGGGTTAGGTTTAGGTCTGGGGTAGAGTTAGGATCCCATAACGTCATCTACAGACGTTTAAGGGGGCCCTAAAAAGTCGTATATTGACGAATGGTCAAAAGACGTCAGTTATATGACGAATTGGGACTATAAGTAACTTGCAACTACATGTCAACTCATTCTAACCATAACCCAGTCTACTACTAAAGGCTCAGTTATACTCCAGTTTGGGCGTGTAGCTGCGGACAGCGCGGACACGGACTACTTGTGTTTATACAGCCCGTTCTCATCCCAAAGCGCCATATACAAACGCTTTTGCAAAAGCGTTTATATACAACGCACAGGGTACCCTTTAGCGCCAAATGAGACGTAAAAATAAAGCGGGCAGAAGGCGCCTCCTAGTGGCCTAACCCTACCCCAACCCCATACCTAAACTTAACCGTCTCATTTGGCGCTAAAGGGTACCCTGTGCGTTGTATATTTACGCTTTTGCAAAAGTGTCAAAATATGGCACCTTGGGATGAGAATGCGTTGGTTTATACTGTCTGCTGAGGTCCGCTCAGTGAACGCGTTCCACACATGCGCAGTAGATCGGCTAGGACAGTAGCAAAGACATGCTTTTTCAAGCTTTTTTCTTTGCCTTGACCATAGACTGTAATACATAGGCCTTGACAAACTGGTCCCTAATATATTTCTACTTCTGCCGAAACATACTTTGCCCAAACTCTCGCTAATTTCCCTCCAAGAATTATTGCACATCTGGCTGTTTATGATCCTTTTATGATGGGTTGTCGAGGTGCGAGTAGCGACGGACTTCTTCGCAAAGCCTCTCTTCGAAATTGACATCCATCTTTACCCTCCACGCTTTCGCGGTTTTAATCTAGTAGTGGCCGCGCGTACTTTGACCACGTGGTCACAAAATATGGGAGGCACACGGATGTCCACAACGAACCTCCGGACAGACCCTCCGATGATGATTTCTACGTCATGCAGACCCTTGCGCAATTGCGGACATGGAAAGTATAACACGGGCTTAATACTCTACTAACACTCTAATGAGAGTTAGTAGACATGTAGATGCAACGTTACTTATAGTTAACCGAATGTGTTAAAGACACCATCAAGATAAATGGAAACCAACTGTTTTATCAGAATTGCCACATTATCAGCTATTCTTTTACATCATAAACTCATGATCAGACTGTTCTGGCAACCACAAAATCGAACCGTTCATTCATGATCCGTTCATGTCTTCAATCATGATCAGATCTGTGTATAATAAACTCTATCAAACTCGTGATAAGAATGTCCTGTGTGATCAAATGTATTATCAGACTGTTTTGTCTGAATTAACTTATAATCAGACTGTTTTGTTTGAATTAACTCATTATCAGATTGTACTGCATAATTAATTGTCAGACTTAACTGATGATCAGACTGTTTCACAACATAAATCCATAATCAAACTTTTATGTCCCGTAACAACTTTAAAATCGGACTGCTCTGTCTGATTCACGATAAGAATTGTCTGTGCGTATACTGTTGGACTATTCTTATGATTAGAATCTATTATTAGACTTCCAACTTGTTCTCTCATGGTAATGTACACACAATCTGACTGTTTTTTTATAATTAAAAATCGTTGATGCCCATTATTTGAAATCCACGTTAAATTCTACATAGAAGCAAATTATTCAGATGTTTTTGCACTGTGCAAAATACTTATTCTGCAGATTATTGTTTAGAGTCTGTCTTGCCAGGTGCATGCTCTCAAATGTCCAGAGCAAGCAAATTGTGACTCCTTTTGCAAAGTTAATATTTATGCAGTAAGGACTCATAGCAGATGTCAGATCTCACCCTTTATATTTCTTTTCAAAGTTATTTCTTGCTGTCTGTAAGAGCAGAAGAATAATGAATGAATGCAGGGAACATTACTGCAGCGTGCAGCTGCGGCTGATTGATTACGGAAGTGCGGAGCTCTGCGTACAATCACTAATGACATTATAATGCCGCTTCCAGGAACAATAGAAGAGATGGAGAAATGTGACAATTATGCTGGATGAATGTGAAATATTTTTAGATATGCCGAACATTTGTAAAGCGGAAATTGCATTAGCATTTTTATCTGTATGGACTTTTTGGGTTGTACATTTGGGCTCCTTTGTACAGACCCATATTGTGCTTAATGCTGTTCTGATTTTGCTCAAAATGGTTTGAAAGTACACAGAAAAGACAAAAGCAACACAAAGATTGCATCTTTTTCTTCTACCTTCATTTGTGGAATAGAGTAAAGCCTAAATTATACTTATACTCATTCTACGGTGGTCCATGTGGCCTAATTTTCATCAATAGGGGGGTCTGCAGATGTCCTTGAACACAGTCCACGTGCAGCTCAATTTTTGTGTCCACGCGGACATACACTTAAAGGGTTAGTTCACCCCAAAATGAAAATGAAGTCATTAATTACTCACCCCTATGCTGTACCAACCCCGTAAGACCTTTGTTCATCTTCGGAACACAAATGAAGATATTTCACGAGAATACTTTTTGCAGGGTTGCCAACTCTCACGTATTGAGTGTGAGACTCATGCAGTTGAGCCAATTCTCACGCTCTCACACCACACCCCCGATTTCTGAGTTTATCTATAGATCCACCAGTTGAGCCAGTCGTGATTGACTAGTTTTACCGCAAATTAGTTAAAATATATCCTCTAATCTAGACCGTGTGTACATGTGAGACAGATGTTGAGTTCCTAACAGCGTGAGTTTTCAAACATACTTTGAAAGCCAGGACTGGAATCAAAGTATGTTCCTCTCTGCACTCTTAGCGTTCTGTTATCACTCCGCTTTGGTCCACTACGGGTTTTCCAGTCTCACTCATAGGAAAAACTGCTCCGTGTTCAATCGATTTTAAAAAGATAATGTTATGTTTAATTTTATATATGTATATATATATATATATATATATATATATATATATATATATATATATATATATATATATATATATACATATATATATATATATATATATATATATATATATATATATATATATACTGTATATATATATATATATATATATATATATATATATATATATATATATATATTAGGGGTGTAACGATACATGTGTTCGTCATTGAACCGTTCGGTACGAGGCTTTCGGTTCGGTTTTCGGTATGCGTTTTTGAATCGAACGGTTCATTTTCCTGCCGGCCAACATTTCGTTATTCAAATGTAGGCGCGTCGTGCGTGTGTAAGAGACGCTGCGTGCATTACCACAACATTACCCAACATCAAATGGCAAATGTAATGTAAGCAGAACGAAACTGAGCTACTCGTTATTGTGTGGTTGTTTGGATGAGTCGAACCGTTTACCAGTTTGGACCAATGCAGCGCGAGCCGATCTTCATCATCAGCACGGTTACTACACAGCCAAATCCGGTAGCCTTGAAAGAAAACATTTGAATTCGCCACTGAAAGTAATAACATCGCTGCAAGATCTAGTGAGAAACATTCACAGTTCTCCGTTATTAACGGATCAAACAGCGCTGACGTGAAAACCAGGAAGAAACATTGTGCCATGAATGAACTATCCAGTGTCCACAGATCAGCAACATCACCAAGGATTTACTGTATAACACAACTATCTGTAAGTTTGGCAGGAATAGTAGGCTATAATGCTTTCAAGTAACATCACGTCGGTTGTATTTTGACATTATCAATACAATTGCTGCCCTCAAATGCTATTCTAAACTAATATAAACCTTTGTTTATAACTACTACAATATTACATTTCATTTTGTCCAAAGAGCTGTTTTATTTTATATGCTCCAAAGAAAAGTCAAGTATAGTTCCATCATTGCTCAAAGTTAAAAAAATATTATACTTTATGATGTTAGTTTTAATAATAAAAATATATATAAAAAAAATTAAATCAAGGAAATTTCTCTGCCATTTCTTTATTTTTGCTGTATTTGAAATCAGTATCGAACCTTGTGACACAAGTGTATTCGTATTCGAACCTTGAACCTGTGAACAATCGAACCGTGAACAATGCTCCGTGTTCAATCGATTTTTAAAAGATAATCTTACGTTTTATTTTTTATATATATCACAAACGTCTGAATTCATAATACTATTTGTATTGATGTGTATGTAATATACACGTTTAATAAATTTTCCAGCTGCCTTTGCTTGCACAAGCAAGCGCACCCAGGTAAAAAGAACAAGATTTTATTATTAATAATGATTTATAATGATAAACATTATTATTATATATAAGACCTTTTATTATATATAAGATAAAGGATAAGTCTTATATAAGTCTTTGCAGCAACCCCCGCTGGATAAGAATGACTTTATTCGACTATTCCTTTTCTTCCTTGTAGGCCTGAGATGAGAGTTTTGCAAAAATTGCGTTGTTATTCCACTACTTCTTGTTCAGTTCTCACTGCATGTGTCGTGGAAATCTCTTGAACTCTCATCTCTTCCTACAAGGAAAAAAGGAATAGCCGAATAAAGTCGTTATTTTTGTTTGTTTTTTTGCACAAAAGTATTCTTGTCGCTTGATAAACTTGAAAAGCCACTGTTGTCACATGGAATATTTAAACATTTTCTTCATTGTACTTTCTGGGGCCGTCAAGTTTCAGATCCTTAGACAGCCTATGTAGCAGCTGATCCACCTCTCAAATTCAATCAAAAATATCTTCATTTGTGTCCCGTAAGACGAACAAAGGTCTTAAGGGGTTGGTACAGCATGGGGGTGAGAAATTAATGACTTAATTTTCATTTTTGGGTGAACTAATCCTTTAAAAACAGTGCATACCGGTATGTAAGTGACTTAAGCGCTTGAAAACAAAGTTTAGATAGTGAGCACACGCTAAATGTCTTTGAATGTGCTCACAGCCAAAGGAATATTCTTTGAAAGGAGATGGAGCAGAACGTAAAAAATAAAGAATACCCGGGCCTTAATCCAATGCATCAAACTATTAGGATGCGGAGAGTTGTATCGATCAAAGCAAGGCGGCAGACAGCAAGGCCAATAGATGGGCAGGAGGAGAGATGCAGGAGGCAGGCAGACAGACAGGTGTGTGTGTGATTCTGTATGACTGTGGGCAGTCTACTCAGAGGGTTTATGGGAGTCTCTCTATATTGTCCGTCTCTTGCTTGGTTGGCTGTGTGATTCAGCAACTGTGGGAGAGAGAATAAACCCCCCAGCACATCAAAGATGTCTCTCGTCTTGCTCTCTCTCTCTCTAGTCCGATCCGGTTATCTCTCTCTGACAGATATGTCAGATTGCCCTTCAGATTGGGTAATGAATCTACTTTATCAAAGCCCTTTATGGCCACTTGCCTCTTGCCAAATCTACTGCTGTAGAGAGAGAAAGATTTGGCTGCCACTGTTCCAGACTCCATCCTCCTGTTTAGAGCATTTGTTTATTTTGTTTGTTTATCCATTTACATGTCCATTTCAATCATGTACAGTACACCAACAAAAGACCATGGTATTGTCTTTGTTTTTCAACATGTACTGTAAAACAGCTAAAGTTTGGGAACAATTATCAATTATTTATGTAATTACTATATTTAATTTTAAATACCATGGTGCATGATCATAGCAATCGTTTGTCAGATAAAGTTCCAAATAAAGTATTTACATACTTAAAGTAAATGTGAATTCTTTGTTTTCAACCCATGTATGCTTTAAAAAATGTATGAAGGACCGTATCCTTTGTGAATTGATTGAATTGTGAAAAGTGGCAGTTACAGTACACACCAGAATATATACATATTGAACTTGAATTTGCTATGTCCAAATAGTTATTTGTCTTCTTTACTGGCCTTCTGGCACTTTCCGGGCACTGTTGCTCTCCACTTCATCTGGTCCATGGCATCCCTGGGGCACTGTTGACTTGTTTCATATCTTCTTTGGTCCATCCATCTCTTCTACGGTTAACCACGTGGCCGCCGTCCATCAGAGCCCCAACGCTCGTTTGGCAACTGATTATTTCTTCGCCACAAATGACATGGCCATAAAAAAGGAGATACACTTCCCTTATCTCTCTATGAGTGGGGACGATCCTGAAGACTTTTCCGCACATTCTCACATCTCCTCGTTTATGACCTGGTCCAATCGGTTTCAGCCCAAGCGGCCATAAAGCATACAAATCTCCGTGGTGTGGAGGGCCTGCTGGTGTTTGGTGGATACAGGGTAACACTCCAATTGGTAGTGTACGACTAGCATTGAGGGTCTGGCACTCTTCGTTGGCGAGTAGAACATCGCCAGCTTACAAGAGCATCCATGGGTGTTTCTGCCATTGCAGTATCCATGCATAGGATGAATAGAAGGGGTGAGAGGGCTGATCCTTGGTGACCACGAATACTAATTCTGAAACCTGACGAAATTCCCACAGGGCAGCGCTGGTAGTATCCTGGTAGAGGAGTTGGGTCCCTCAGACTTAGGCCTCAGGGACCTGGTGTGATTGAAGGGCACTCCAGATCAGTTCATGTGGGACTCGGTCCTCCAATCCAGGAACGGCATGTGGACTTTCTTGTTTTTCTCTCAATGTTTCTCCCACGAGTAGCTGAGCAGCGTGGGTAGCATCAGATTCTGCATCCCTTGGCAAAGACTCATTGATTTAGGAACCTTTCAAAGATATTTCATTGTATGGCACTAGGCTTGCCACGGTAGTCGGTGTAACTGGTGTTACTGGTGTTACTCTGTCAGCAACGGCTGTCTGAAATTCGCTCACTTGTTTTTACTTACTCCTTCTCATTCACTCCTTCAAGTAAACAGTATTAGTGGACTAATGTAGGGAATAGGCCTAGTAAATGAGGGTTTAGTGGGCGATTTCGGATTCAACCCATGTTCTCAAGCAGTGAAAAATAGAGGACACTGACAACGCGTTGACAGACAGGACCGAGCAGGTAATATTTAATATGAAACAGTCTCAACTTTCAAATTTGGTCAGTCAAAGAAAATCAAACAATAAATAGGCCTACCGTTTTGTGGCTCTTTACTGTGTCATGACAGATTGCCTGATAAAGCCAAGTTCCACTGACGTTAATCTACTTACTCTCCTGACTGCTTTGTCGGACATGTCTGTCAATCAAAAGTTAGTTTCGTTTTCAAACTAGCGCATATTCAGGGCACAATAACAAAACAGTTCTTTCCCACACTACGCGCACCGTTATGTATGCCTGTGAAAACATGCGCATTTTACGTTTGCCTTTAAATTAGCGATTTAAAAGCCCCCGCCGGTGACACCGGTATTACCGGTGTTGTCACACGTCGATTAACCGGTCGAAAATATCCTCACCGACACAACCCTATATGGAACAGGAGACGGAAGGGTCTGTAGTTGGTACATTCGCTGCACACAAACCTTTCCCTTCCACTTGGCACAGTGAAACTGGTTGTCCAGGCATGGGGTGGCTAAATAGTCTATTAGTCCCACTTTATATTAAGTGGCTTTAAGTAGGCTACTATCTACTTACATTGAAATTAATAATTTGATACAATGGACGTATTGTGTACATACATGTTATATATATATATATATATATATATATATATATATATATATATATATATATATATATATATATATATATAGCCACTTATGCTGCTGTCTTTTTAAATACATTGCATTGACATAAATAAATGTTGCTTATTATCCACATTGTTCAGGTTCGTTCAGCTGTTTAAACAGGGGTAGCCTCAATACTGAGCTATTAATTGTGACCAATGGGGAGTACTCAACCTTATGACTGACACCTGGGGGAGGCGGGCCATATGGCCACTGGGCACACGGCTGTGGCACACACTGGCAGAGCCAATAGAGAGCACAGCACTGGCATTGGCTGATCATGCCACAGACTGGTTTCAGAGAGGTCTTCACAAACATACACAGGCATATTTTTTCTGCTAATTAAACTGCTGTATTCTCTCATTAAAGTGTGCGCTCTAACAGAGGGAGGGTTGGAGGTTTTGTGACAACTGCTGTCCCTGCGAGAACAGATTTCTGAAACACTTCCTCATTCTGCACCCTCCCTCGATCCTCCTGTCACATTTCCCCCTACGCTCATCCAATTCTATCTCTCTCACACCCTGAAGTTGTCAAGTAATTAATTTTCTCCATATACCATATTAGCGAAGACCTGCATTTAAGCTTTAATTAAGGTTAAACCGAAAGCGACAGGATATGATAGATTGTAAAGTGGCTTAACCATATTGAGGCTTGCAAATAGTTTTCATTTCATCAATTCCCAATATAGATACCACAGGAAACATATTTGTTTAATAGTAATATAAATAAAGAAAAACATAAAAATAAATGGCTGGGATGTTGCTTTCAATTATTTGCTTTCAACATTCAAGTAAACAGTGAGTAATAAAGAATATAGTCTCTGGCTTTTCATTATACCTTGTTAATATTGTTGCTTCATTAGTATTAAGGACATAGCGGTAAGGCTGCATTTATAACTATTAGCCAGACAAAACTTGGTACTGAGTTGAGTCAGAACTTAAGAACTGATACTTTTGACACCTCTTCTAAAAGTAGTGCATGAACGCTTGCTAACCTCACTGAGAATCATTTTTGCTATGAGAGGTCTGTCTGATTGCTGAAATAATTCTATCTTCAAGGCCTCAGGGGGTCTAGAATGATGGACAACCAGACCAAAAGGGAAAGGAATTTCCACTAAAATGGACTGCTATCCTGTTGTCTCTCATTGTACATCTGACTAATACTGCCCCCATAGTCAGCATATCTGTGTGGTAGCATAACTCAAATTAAACCTAAAGTGCCTAATTTAAAAAAGCTCTACAGGTCTTTCATACAAAATATAGTGTTACTCACAAAACAATGCAATATGTTGATATTAGCATAATCACTACACTAAAAATACAATATAGGCTAAGCATAAAACTTACATAGTCGACAGAAATGTTTAGCAAAAACTAATCAACAATTCTATCTAGAAATATGTTCTGTATATGAGTGTAGATATATTATACATTTCTCTTGACTTTTTTCCATCATCTTGGATATATATATATATATATATATATATAATATACTGTATATATATTCGCTCATAGCAATGCATTAGGTTTTTCAAGCCCGTTCTTCATCCTTTAGCGTCACATAAAGCGCTTTATGACAAAACGGCGCTATACTACGCACATGGTACCCTTTATCGTTTATATAACACGCGAACTCAAGGCGTCATAAATCCTTTAGCGTAATATGAAACTACCCTACCCTACCCCACACCTAAACCTAACCATCACAGCGCGTGTTATATAAACGATAAAGGGTACCATGCGCGTCAGTATAACGCCGTTTTGTCATATAACGCTCTATATGACGCTAAAGGATGAGAACGCGTTGGTTTTTCCTAATCTATGAAGCATACTTGATATTCTGACTTGGATTTAGGCCACAAATCAGGCACTTTCAATAATTAGATGGACAATAATCATGCTATCTACCTTTTGGAACAGTCTTTGCATTTTTTGTGTGCCTGTAATGCCTTCTGCTATTAACCAGTTAACTAGGGTTTGGAAGAGTGACTTTAATTTAGAGACTTCAGAAGCTTTCTATATAATTCGGTGTGCTAGCAAGTGCCAACATTTGAGAATCCACTTCATCCACTGTAGACAATCTATGCCAAAATATGACACTTCTCGCCAAGCATAAATGGAAACCCAATTGGGTAAATTATCAACAAAGGTACAATGGTACACTATTGTGTTTGTCCACTTAAGACATTCTATTAACTACAAGTAATTTTGGAAGTACATGTCAACTAACTCTCATTTAGTATAGTAGTATATTTTCTGCTTAATATTTGCTACAACTTTATATAACAAACATTCAACTGACTATAAGGTACTCTCTAAGTAACGTATTCTACTCACCCGAACCTTAACCTAAAAATCTACTACAGTCTATTAAAACTCTAATGAATGTAGACATCAGTGTTGGGGAAGCTACTCTGAAACTGTAGTTTGACAAGCTACACGCTGACTTGTAAGTTAAAGTAGTTTAACTACAGTCAAGCTACCTGTTTAGAAAAGTAGTTAGCTACACTACAAGTTACAATCAAAAAGTAGCTAGCTACATTGAAACTACTTTTGCTTTTTAACAATGTACAGTATATTATAAATAACTGAATAAGTGTCTGATGAATGTTTTAAGTAAAATATTTAGTGTTTAAAACAAGGCAATGCAATTACGATTTCAAAGAGTATAGTTTTATTACACACAACACTAAAATATCTCTGACTGTTTGTCAAAAGTGCAACAAATAGCCTACAACATTGCAAGAATGTAATATGCATCCAATGTAAATTGCATGTAGAACATTTTCTCAAAAATACTGATTGAACTTGGACAAATAAGGCCATGGGTAATTAACGTTAGTTGTTTCTCCATCCTCCAAATCTGCCGTCACGTCTTGCTATATAATCATAAAATGGTTGTGTCAATGGCCACTTCTGTACGTCATTGAACCGTTAGCCGTAAGATGCGTGATTAAACAGGTGGCGGTAATGGCAAAAAATGAGTTTGTAATCTAACAAGAAGAATATCCTTGCATCGCGCTGATTTGCGCAGGTCTCGACAATGTAGCTTTTGCTAGTGCTACACCGCTACTTGCTGCAAAAAGTAGTTAGCTACTGGAAAAGCTACACTGTTCAAAAAGCAGCTGAGCTACTGCTGAGCTACAGAATAATCAGTGGTTCTTTGTAACATGTACGGTACGCCCCAACTTTTAGTAATCTATCCTAATTCGGTTATTTCCAATTAATAGCTCTGAACTGGTTCAGAAACCAGTCTTAAATAGCTCATAAGCAAATTCAAGTATAATTCCTGAACCTTATTATGGCTAGCACCTATACATGACATTCAACAAACATTAATTATAACTACTGGGCATTACATAATTTAATTAATATTCATAAGCTGCCTCCACAAACACATTTTAAACTTTTCCTTTACATCTGATAGAAATGTTCTTCTATTCTTCTATATTATTTTTAGTAGCACAGAGACCTATGCCGTTTTCAGAAGAATTAGGTGAAACACCCATTGAGGGTTGGTTTCACAAGTTCATGAATTTTCCATTGAGCCACACACCCCCGGACATATAATTCTTCACCAGGGGAGCCGAAGCGGTACGGTATTGCTTTTATAAATTGTTTTAGAAGCACTTCCTGGTGGGAATGGCTCAATGTGGTGGTTGCTCATTTTGTTGTTCACCACACTGGGAGTTATGGATGAGGAAGCGCTCTCACAGCATATGCTAACGTCACTTTTCTTTCCATCGCATGTCAGATGCCTCAGAGACACACCAGCTTCGCTTTGCTAGGAGACGGTGCCGCTCTACCAGCTTCCTCTTTGTCTCATCAAACAGACACGGTTCTGTCTCAGGCCGAGGTTTCCATATTTCTCACCCTCTCAGATGTTTCCTTGGCTTTGGCAGAGGAGCAGACAGATTGCAGGGTATGATTTGTGTTGAAAATGGATACGGTGACGAGGAAGAGGAGGAGGGGAGCAGATGGTGATGATGAGGAAGAGTGATTCATGATAACATGGGCCTGCAGTGGGGTCTTCTCCTGCCACTACCGGTGCCTGCAGCTCCTGCTGTCTCTGGGAACACTGGCAGGCTGGCTGGGGGCATCATCTATCATAGATTTTCATCTTCCCTTCATTTTTTACAGTACTTCACACATCCCCCATTCTCAAAGACTCCAGCCCTTGCCATGATCCATGCCCCCTCATTCATCAGTATCTTCTCTGGCTGCTCCTCTGGGCTCTGACAGATCTCCATTAGTATAGTGAGACCTGGCAAAGAGCCGAACAGGCCCTATAGGCACTTTCTCTGTTCATGGAGTCCACTATCCCTCTGCACAAGAAGGGAAGGAAGTTTTCTTCCCAATTGTTTCAGCCTTGTGTGTTTTCGTGTGTGTGTCTTGATGAAGTTTCTTTCCACCCTGTGGTAAGAGTGAGGTTAGCGTTACATCACTCTGATCCCTCCTCACAACGGGCTCTTTACAAATGCTCAAAAGGAATAGTTCACCCAAAAATGAAAGTTCTTTCATGATTTAGTCACTTATGTCGTTCCAAACAGTATGTGAATTATTCAACGACTTTCAGGGAGGTCGACTTTTAAACCAGTTTCTGTCAGTAATTTTCAGGGCACAATCTGTTGAGGTTTGTCTTATGCAACCTTATTGTATTCTGGCACCTAGCACAGTGAGCCAAGCCTTTTTTAACAAGAAACTGGTAACACTTTACAAAACGGATGCACTAATAAGCATTAATTCATGCTTAACTAATGCTAACACTGAATTAATGTATAACTAATGATTATCTTAGCTATTCATTAATGATTACCACATTAGGAACTAATTAAGAGTCTGTGAGGTTAATATATTAGTTAATTGTTTTTAATAAAATATGCAATTGTGGATGAATTCCATAATAACTCATTTTTTAACTAATAGTGTTAATTAATGTTAATTACCAGAATGAGACAAAGCCTTGTATTTCAACTTCCAGATAATATGACAGGTACACTAATATGCATTAATACATGATTAATTACTTTATTGTTAGTGCAAATTCGTGTACAAATTACTACAATTACTAAATGACTAGTTAATAATGATGTGCCTCAACAAGTAAAGTCATAACATATTGATACCTTTGCAAATCATTAGCTAATGATTAATTAAAGCAGACAACTGGAAGTTGAAGTACATAGCTTTGACTAATTGTGGTAATTTACACTATTAGTTAATACAGTTTGTTATTAAGGAATTAATACACAATGACACATTGAATAAATAGCAATTCATGTATTACTTAATCTATGAATCATATAGACTCTTTATTAGTTGCTCATGCTGTAATCATTAATTCATGGTTTAGTTATTCATTAGTTATACATTAACTCATGATTATCTGTGCATTAGTTAAGCATTAATTAATGCATATTAGTGCACCTGTATTGTAAAGTGTTACCGAATCTTTCTTTAGTTTGTACAGGATTTACTACCATTATATAGTTTTGGGGACGGTAAAATAAAGGTTTTGAAAGCAGTCTCCTATACTCACCAGTTATTTGGTTATTGATATTTATTTGGTTATTTGATATTTGATCAGTTATTTGACACCAGCTCCATTTATTTAATCAAATGCAGTTAAAACAACAAAAAAAACAGTATCATTGTGATTTTTATTTGACTATATATTTAAAATATATTTTATTCGCTGTCAGCCATCACTCCAGTTTTCAGTGTCACATGATCCTTTCTCAAGGATTGTGTGACATCGAAGCCCGGAGTAATTATGAAAGATATTTTAAATTCTTATATTACAGTTTTACTATATTTTTGGTCAAATAAATCAAGCCTTAGTGAGCCTATACACGTCTTTCAAACTTTTTTAATCATATCCTCAGCGAGCATCTAATAGTCCCCTGCAACAGCTTGATGCAGGTTTTTCCACTGAGGTTGCAGGCTGTTTTATTAATCTGAGTGTTGAATGGTGTTAAGACCCTCCACATCTGTGAGTGGCAGTTAATCAAGCTAGCAGGGTTAGTGTTAGTGCATCTATTCCGACCCCCCACCTCAGACACCTGTGCTGCCTACAGCGAGACAGCGTCAGCCCAGTGAGCTGAGAAGCAGAGACAGAGAGAGTGACCTTATCTTATAGCAGAGATTTTGCATCCATAAAAATGATTAAAAATGTGTTACATTTTTCAAAAACGAAGAATGCAATTTTTAAATTTCTTGCAAATTTTTGCCACAGGTCTTGAATTTAACAGAAAAACAGGAGACTCCCAAAATCTAGAAAGACATGTATCAACAAAAGTATGCCAAATGGGTTAAGGCAAATAATCTGTGCTGTATATATCCAAACGAAATGGCACATTGCACCAGAGCTAACTGTTTGCCAGTGTCATACTTCAGGTATCTTGTTAATTCTTGTATGATGTGATGATTTCTTATTTAATGACTTAAAGACCCCAAGAAATTGCTTGACGAGCACAGTTGTTCATTTATTATGCATTCTCCATCACTTCAGTCACTTGTGTCACTTGCAGTTCTACACAGAATCTTTGACTCCAGAAAAGTGTATTTCCTCAGAATTGGAAAGTTCTGAACATCTCCCACCACTTGTGCATATACTTGGTAAAGTCAGTAAATTGTATTTCTTAAAGGGGACATATCATGCTAAATCCACTTTTTTAGCCCATGCATTTTGTTGTATATTTGGAGTGTTTATAAGTAAAGAAAAGCTTAAATAATTCTCTTCAGGTGCTTTGTTTATATCTTTATATTCTGTTTTGGTCATATTTTTCAACCTGATCCAATTTTTCTGTTCTCTATGACTTTTTTGAACAATTACGTCGCAGTATTTGCAGCGGAACTGACAAATAAGGACATTGACTACCGGCCCAACACTTCGAGCAATCCGCTATTATTATTTCTCGCTCTGATTTTGTAGTCCAAGCTCAATGATGCAGAAGTTACGAGAGGCAAGTCAAAATGTTCGGTTGTTGGATGTAGTGACCCAAAGCACTTCAAGGATTCCAACTTCAACAACCTCCGCCAGTATAAAGAAGGGTTTGCCGATCGACTTCGTCTGAAAGAGGAGTAAATTCCTTCTATCTTTGGAGACGACGAACAGAGCATTTCGATAAGCTGTAAATGTTGTTAAAAAAAAATAAAGTAGATTACTTTCTTAAAACACATGGTCATAGTTTAGCAGTACCTTTGTCTTTCTTTGTTTTTGTTTTGAAGTATCGTTACACGTCTGCAGTATTATTGTTCTTGAGTTTCATCAATGGTCATTTAGCTCCTCTGTTTTCTGATGCTTTTCTAAAAGTATCATATTATCAATACAGATTTTTAGTGGTAAGATTAGACCGTAGTCCTTTATCTTGTCAGTGTGCTTGTTTTAACAAGAGAAATAATCGACTTTGACTTATAACACAAAACAGCAGGTTCTGCAGGTTCGTTGTCATCTTTTTCAACTCGCTCGCTCTTGGCTCGAACATGTAAGGCTTGATGGACAAGTCTTCTATTGTTAACATTTTGTTAAAGTGTGAATAAAAATGTTCTTTGAAGCTTTAGTATATAATCGTATGTCTCTAATCAAACTACAAAAATGGCCGAACGGGCTGGAGTTGAACCGAACGTGAACTCAGCGAACCTGGAGAGCGGGCGGGGTATGACACATCTCCTTTTTATTTAAAGAGGCCGCTTCAAAACGAGGTACTCACAGACGCACATCAGAAAAGGGGTAGAAAAGGGGCCTGTGGAGCTATAATAATGAGGAATTCAGACCCAAGCATTGCAGTTATGCTTTATATAGACCACAAATGTGTGATTTATATGTAAAAATGAATGATTTAAAAGCATGATATGTACCATTTAAGCTGACATACTGTATTTTACAAGCGAAACAAGATATTCACTGAGAAAAACTATTTTATTTTAAAAGTGGGCATTATACACCAGGTTGGAACCAGAAAGAAAGCAAGTTTGCTAAAATAATGTCTATACTATTTGGCCATTGTTTGGCTATAGCCTGTGTGGGTGATGCCAGTGTAGAAATATTTCATAGGAAGAGTTTTTACATGCTGATTTTGAGAATCAAGCTAAACTACAATGCTTTTAATTTGTTACTGATTTGGATTACACTGGCTATACATACAGTATGTTTTTGATTCACTAAAAAAGAACAAGCTCATAAGAGTCATTTGTTCATGCATCAAGCTAGACTGGGCAGTCATGTTTCCTAATTCACTGAAAGAAGAGTCAGTTGTTTCAGATTTTGAATTATTGCATAAAGATATGTTTAGTTTTGCTTGCAGTCTGTGAAAACAGTTTAATATAACACTGTATATTGCCATTATCTACTAATTTAATATCTGGGGATTCAGTATTGGTGGCATAGATTCAGCAGTGGGGAGCTCTGCTTTTGAAAAGCAGTTAAAGAAAGAAACAATACTGGAATACATATTCCTTGAACTGCTACCAACTGACCCAAATGATAAAATTAGTAATTTTAGTAAAAAAATAAAATAAAAAGGAAAAGTAAATTATTGAACTTGAGTCTTTCACAAAAAGGGGTGTATAAAAATTGAGTTAATGTTGATTTCATGTTGCTTATAGATATTTTTGGTCAATTTTAACCAATTACAGTATAATCTCAGCACCACTTAACACATTTTCTATGTTTATATCAATTCTGCAGAATTCCACAGATTATCGAGCCCGTTCTCATCCTTTAGCGTCACATAAAGCGCTTTATGACAAAACGGTATACTACGCACATGGTACCCTTTATCGTTTATATAACACGCGAACTCAAGGCGTCATAAATCCTTTAGCGTAATATGAAACTACCCTACCCTACCCCACACCTAAACCTAACCATCACAGCGCGTGTTATATAAACGATAAAGGGTACCATGCGCGTAATATAACGCCGTTTTGTCATATAACGTTCTATATGACGCTAAAGGATGAGAACACGTTGGATTATCCCCAAAACAGCTGTTCATTATGCATTACATAAATCTGTAGTAGTGACTGAACTCTAACCTCACTCTGATAAACAACCTGGCGGTCAGCAAGCAGACAAACCCATTAGCTCACTCACTTCCATGGCCAGGACACAGGACGCTAATGGCTTATTACTGAATAAATGTGGTTATTCCCTTTTCTATTAGTGCAGTACAAGCGTACCCTCTCTGACACACTAGATTAATGTGTGTGTTAAAGCAGGACAATTAGATAAAGGCTCCGTCCTCCAGCCTCCGCTACAGAAGCAGTCAGCTAATATCTGTGCTGTGTAGAGGCATGTTTTCCCTGTTTCCTGTAAAAAAGACATATCTGGTTTCTAAATAGATTTTACCCTGCCAAATGACTCTACCAGAAAGCAATTACTGCAGGTTTGCGTCGGCTGATTATCCATGAGTCACTTTGAGCATTTTAGCATACTATATTTAACCTGTCTTTTCCACTGGTCTTTACAAGCCCACAGTTCATTCGAAGAGGGGGCAGGCAGTATGAATGGGCACCCAATTACCTATTACTTACCTGGTCTTGAAGTGACATGAAAATTGCAGAGCCTGTCCAATGCTCTATTGTAGAATGAGTGGCCTAATAGAGGCTCAGTCACCCTCAGGAGCTTTCAACCACACACGTCAAGTCTGCCTTTCCCCAAACGTTTCCTCTTGTGTCGGTTTAACTCTTTCCCTGCCATTGACAGATTTTACAACACTTCTCCGCCATTAGCTGCATGTTTCCATCCAAAGTTGCGAATTTAACTTATGCGCAAAATTGGAATATCGCACAAAACATTTCTGAATAAAGCACTTTTCTATCCAGTGAGTCAAAGAGGACAACATTTTAATTTCCTGATAAACTGGCGATAAATATCACTAGAAAATACGGAAGTTGATGTAGTAGGAAAAGCCACTGTAAATAATAATTTTCATATGTAATCATCAGAGTGCACATATTAAACGCAATAAACATGGTCATGTTAAAGGTGCTGTAGGAATTCTGGGAAAATGCTAACTTTAGCCTGATAGCAGTAAAAGCGTACGTCCCACCCTGAAAGTATGATCGCGCAACGCCAAGACCGGAAACAACGCTGACTGCAATACATCATGCGAAGAAAAAAAAACTATTTTCTGAAAAACAACAACTCTGCATGAAGCTAGAATAAAACATTTTTGATTGTTTGTTTAAAAGCAGACGCTCTGTTCTTTATTTTTATAGCCTATATTGCATGTTCAGATATTGATGCAACAAAATATTATGGGTGCCATTCAGTTGTGGAAATTACATAACAAGAGATAACTTAATAAGATAAAATAAGAGTTGTTGTTGAAACTATATCCCAAAACATGATTGCCAAAAGGCATCAATTTCTTTAACAAGTAAATTACATAAATCTTGCAATCAATCAGTGACGTACACGCACGAGAGATCATTTCCGATGCTTTCTGGCGCTTGTGCAGACCAAAGCGCCCATGCCCTCAGAATACTTGGACATGGCTATGGTTACAAGAGGTAAAAACGATATCAATACTGTGCGACCTGCATTATATGACTGACAGACAAGAACGGTTTTACCTAAACATATACAAATTTAATCTACTGTGGAAATCACACCTACATCTTGGATGCCCTGAGTTAAAAAGTTGTATGCAGTGAACATATGTTACAAAATCCCTGTTTCATAAAAAAAGACTGTCTGTTCCACAGTCTTCTTGTGAAGTGTAGGAGTTTTGATTGAGGAAGAATACAAACTTAGTTCTCCACAGTTATTCACATCTATTTAAAAAAAAAAACAGTACCTTACAACACTGTATACCAATTAGTTATCTCAACCTTTCTCTGATTCAGCTGTTTTCTAGAAACGAGGGCATGTTTAATTAGCTAGAAAGCAGACAGGTTTATGTGGCTGTAATATTGTTAGAACATTCTGATTATTCATAGTTCTGGTGATTTCTGTGATGTATTGGTATATTTAGCTGGTCCTTTAATTATAACTGAACCCCAGGTTTTTACAATGCAGGGGTTGTGATGGATTAATTAAATTCAATGAAATTCAATTATGGTGTTGTATTGTTGTTCATTTACTCCTTTTCCACCAAAAAAGAACTGGTTCGGAACTGGTGCTGGTTCAAAGTTGTTTCGGAGTTGGTTCAACTTGCGAACCGCTTCAGAACCTTTTTGTTTTTCCACTGACTAGAGCGCCCGGGGAACGGGGAACAATAACAATTACAAAGGCGGACTCCATCGGGTTTTGCAAATGTTTCTCTTGGCTTTGCGATCCTTTATTATGGTCAGAAAGATGTTTAGAACACATCTAAACCCACCCCAGCCCCCGACGTAAGCATGACGTGGTAAAAGAACGGTTCTAGTCCATCAAAGAGTTGGTGCCGCTTTGGAACCAGTTCTCCTGGCCGAGAACCGGTTCTTTGGCTGTCGAAACACAAAGAACTGGTTCGCGCGTAGGCACCAGCTCTGAACCGCCTCTCAAAATGCTTTGGTGGAAAAGGGGCTATTGACATCCACTGAAAAGTTTCTGATTATTTGGGTGATTTCCCCCCCAGCAACATACAGTTTAAATTGCAAATATGTTAAGTAGATACAGCTAAGGCAAATGACTCCAAACCCCCCCAAAAAAATTAGAAATGAGTGCCCAGGAGTAAAGACTGTAGCTGAGCAAATGGACAAACATACCATAAGATCTTGTAGGGAATGTAAGAAAACTGTTTCATTGGTTGTTTGTAGTTTAGCGGCTAAGTACACAAATACCTTAAGTGGTTGAAGTGCAATATAGAACGCTCAATGCTATCGATCCTGCGTGTGACACGTTTGCATATTCAGGCAGACGACATAATGCCTTGTTTGCATGTGCTAGTGGTAAGAGTGACAGTGCCACAAACGCTAATCCAGGTCTGTTAGCACTGCCACCCTTAATGATTTCTCTATCAATTTCCCTCCCTGTGACCTTGTGGATTAGGTTTCAAGGTCATAGCAATATTGATCTGGGCTCAGGTCAGCTCAATGGGCAGGTAGAGCTTAGGTTAGCAAAGAGGTCTCTGATGGGGCGGATTTGTCCCTCATGCAGATCGATAGGACGTGGTTGACGGTAGGCAATCACAGGATAATCATTGTGTTTAGCATTAGACAGCACAAGAGACATGTTTACCTTTCTGTACAGGGGTCATGAAATGAGAAAACAAATTTTCCTTGACTAATTTGACTCATTATACTATGAAAACATCCTGCAAGTTCCATAGCTTACATTTCTTATTCAAAGGATTTCTTTAACTATGCTGCAAAAATGGCACATTTGTATATTGTGGAATTTGTTACATTTGCATATGACGCATCTAGAGTGAGACATCAATAAATACGTTCACATAATCGTATTATTCTAGTTTCTTCCCACTGGCGTTTATATGGATACATGTTTTCAATACGTATGTGCAGTAGCAAGGAGGTGTTGATACTTTTTCCTATGCATTGACATTATCCAATCATAACAGTGGCCATTTACTGACAAGTGTTAATGGAGCCATCCCTTAAAACAGATCAGGATTGATTCGTCAAGTTTGCCAAAAAGAAAGTCATTTTAGGCTACGTCCACATTAATCCGGATACATTTGAAAATGGGGTTTTCGTTTAAAAACGCTCTCGTCCACACTAGTGTTTTCAGGTGTTTTCCGACATTTCAGTGTGGATGAGAAACTTCTAAATTCACTTTACTGCGCATGCGTGAAACTTCACAAAAGCTCACTGAGATGATACAGATGGGAAAATAAATAATAATGTTATCGCACAATAACAGGATAATTTTATTTAGCAAAATATCTCACCATCACTGATGCGTCCAGGTCGCATTCAGTCACCATATGTTTGGTCTAAAACGCAACTGCTCTCCTGTTTTGCCGCAGGACAGCAAATGTGAGTACATTATCTGTCATCTTTGCAGTACTGTGCTATGAAGAACAGCACATTAAGTAACATAGAAAGTAACATATTTTAGCAATAGTGTAAAAATGAATAACACATAACAGGCACAATACCAATAAACATGAATATCTATTGGTACTACATGGATCACATGACTAAACTTACGTCATCGTTTTGAAATACCTCCGGTTTCACAGTCCACACTACAACGCGAAAACGGCGTTTTCAAATTTATCCACTTTAGAGAGCGTTTTCCAAACGATACGTTTTTGTTGACTAAAACGGTGTCTCAGTGTGGACGGAAGGCCAAAACGGAGAAGAAAATATACGTTTTCAAAATGAAAATGTATTAGTGTGGACATGGCCTTAGAAGAAGAGCAATGCATTTCCACTGTAATGATACGATATGTAAATTAAAGTCATGACACACATGTTTTTCCATTACTTTAACTCATTATAATGTATCCATTCAACTTCATTTTTAAAATTATACATGATTCAACTAGGCAGGATTTTTTTTTAAATGACTTGTATGACTAATTTGATTATACTTTTAAAAAATAAGGCAGCAACTGAACTTGTTTTTAAATTGAATTGGGAACTATTTTTTTTATGATGAAGAATTTTATTTTTTTGGAATAATGTGGAACAATTAATTGTCTACAATAAGACCAGAAATGTATAGTCAGTTTTGAGTTCATGCTGACTTTGTTGACAGTCTTGACTATACATTTTGATTTAGCTTGATTATCTTAAAATCATTTGTAAATATTACATGTGGCATAGTCAGAAAAATATGTTCTCCTACCTGGAGAGTCTCTGCTGTGTGTTTGCCATGCAATGGACTGGTCATCCATCCAGAGTGTGTCCCTGCCTTGCGGACGACTGGTTTGGAAAAGGGATGGATGGATGATTTTTTTACCCAATTCAGATGCCAAATGGCCTCTGTACCAAATGTTCTTATGTGAAAGCATCCTGAAGTAGAGAACTTTGATGTCAAATGTCTCTTCAGATTTCATTTCAGTCAGTTTGAAAGCAGACTAAAGCTCTACTCTTGAGCCTTTGTGCAGGTCAGCCAAAACTCAGGCCTTTGTAGAGAGTGAGCGAACTTGCTGCATCAACTGAACCTCAGACTACTAAAGGGTGGGAAATATGCATAGAGGGCTTAAGGCACAAGTTCAGTGTCTTAATTTACAGTGTCACATACTCATTTGTGATGGGAAGTTCAGATAATTTTCTGACTCGGATCTTCGAATCTTGTTCATCAAAATGAACTAATCTTTTTTCAAGTCATTACATTCATTTCGTTTGATTCAGCAGAATATAATTAAAATGTTACATGCTAATAGCCAAATTTCCCAACACATTTTGGCGTTAAACTTCATCGAGACCCAGTCGTCATTGTTGTCTCGCCATTAATCGCCCTAATGGAGGACCAGGTACAGGAGGCGGTCAACCTTGGAATATCTGCCGCTCAGCTGTGTCCCGAGAAAGAAAATGCGATAAAGAATTGTCGATACCAACTTCTGTTCGGCAGTCCTCGAGGCCTAGATGAGTGCAAAGTGCCAAGACATGTTAGCCACAGAGTTGTATAGTACCAACCTTCTAGGCATTGTCGTTTACGAAGTGCATTTAACTTATAAATGGTAAGTGGTATTTATTAATATCATATTGTCATTAAGCCTATTCAGACTACTTACTGTGGTTGTCACAGTGCCACTAAGTTGTGTTGCTTTTCAATATCAATATACAGCTACCGCTTTAGTAGCATAACTTTCAGCTGTGCTATGAACTTACCCAATTAAAGATGAACTGAACTGAAATTTGAGAAAAGGTGACATAACAGATGTATTTTATTTATTATCATTGGTACAATTTTTAAAATGGCAGAATTTGTTTTAAGGGATAAAAATAGTACATTGAAAGTGTTGTTTTTGTTACACGGGCGCCGCCATGTTGCATTTCAACATTTGACTACGTCACTGGCACGGTAAGCCAATCCGTTGCCTACCCGCACCTAGCAGAACTAGCCAGTAGCCTGAAACAGTCTGACAATGTCTGCATTAAATGTTTTATTTACACAAGTTACAAGTTCAGCACATCACGTTAACGTTACATCGAATCCTCGATATTCGGCTGAGGAAAAGATCCTGATGTATAGTTCACGGTAAAGGATGGATTCTCCTTTCTAAATGCACCTCACCCATAGAGTGAACTGCCAGTACGCTGTTAATCTAAACAGTCTGAGAAAAGTGTAACAAGTTAGCCCAGCTCACCTGATCGTGAAATACCCTGCTACTGATGGGCGCTCGCGTGCTCAGCTGGACATCCATTAGAGACAGCATAGCCTCCTCCAACACGTTCTCTCATCGAACAGCATCCGAAATGAACGGTGCATGGTGATGCATTTTTCGCCGATCAATAAATGTTCCAGGTTGACCTCTCTGCAACAGATCGACTCCGGTGCATATGTCCATGCTCCACAGCGCTCGCGCCCACAGTCACTTCCCCCCAAACGATCCTGTACTGTAAGTGGAGCCTGAAACTGATCGTCCTCCATGTGGTGGTAGTCAGACACTGTCGGCCTGTCCCTCACGGGCTCAAATGCATAATCCATGTCGTTAAAAGTGCTCATTTTCGTCTGTGATATAGGACCTCCAGCTGTTGTCTATGCAGCTCCGTGGGTCCTACCATGCCAGTGACGTCATCGAAATTGCCAGCGCTAACAAGCACAATTTTGTGCTTAAAAAAGCTATTTCATTTTTATTAAAATGTTTAGTGTAATTTACTTTAATTGTCATAAACAACATGTTTTCAACATCGATTTTTTTTAGTTCAGTTCATCTTTAAAGTTGTTGACACTTTAGTCACTTTATAGTCATTATTTTTTTTTAAATTAGGCGATGTAACGATTCAGCTCGCAACCGGCTTGAAAATCTATAAAATGTGTGACGATTCAAGTCGGTTGAAATCTTAAATGAATCGCAATACACGTTTTAAACAGCAGGGGCGTTACTGAATAGCCTACTCATAGACTGTGTGCACATGCTGTCAAAAAAATGGCGACAGCAACGCGTAGATGTAGACTCATTTAAATCGGAGCTGTGACGATATTTTCGACTCTTCATAGACTAATAATAATCACCACCGTGAAAGCACATCACCTCCGTTTTCACATAAAAGTCATTAATACGACAAGGGGCTTGAGAGCTACGGAGATCACAAGGTGTGTCAGTGTCTCAAAATTAAAATCTTTCCTTTATGTAAGCAATAAGGTAAGCTGTTCATTTAACCCAACTCCAGATCTGAGTTGTTCGTTATTTGTCACATCACATCCCCATAAGCTGAGCTATGCAATCTGTACTGAAACAGAATTGATTAGTTCAACGCTTGTAAGGAAGTTTTGGAATTATTAATACATTTCTTTATACAATATGGCTATGACCCGGAGAACCGAAGAATCTGGAGGTGAACTAATAATTTGTCTTAGAGGTACAGCCTAGCATATGGGCCTGTCACAGGATGAACGAATTTATATGAACAATACGAATTGTAGTGTCTCCTAAATTACTTTACAAAAAACATCTCTGTAATCTGTCATTTGATGTTTTAAAGTGAGACAGAACATAACAGCAGAGAGAGAGATCATTATAATAGGCTGAGTTTGATGTGCCTGAGGTGTTAGAACATTTTTGACATTCAACTAAGAAAAGATAAACCAGCATAAAGAGAAAATATCAGACATCAGCTGTCCACCCTGCAGTATCTGCTGAAATCAATGCAAAAACCCCAGAGCGTGATGTTTTAGTTTGTATCCCTTCACCATGTGTTACTCTACTATAGCAAGTTTCAAGTCTTAGAAAGAATGTAGGTAAAGCTACAGAATCCTCATTGTGAAAACTCATCTTGATTCATGACATTATTGGTCCATATGTTGTGGTACTTGCTTTTCTTTTGCATAGATTGTCTGTTTTATGCTGTGTTTGTTTTTGTGAACGGGATACATATGTCAGTATGATGATCTGTTTGTATCCTCATATGGTAGACATCAAGGCACTTCCCAAAATACAAATATTTGTCTTTAACTGATCAGTTTTCAAATTGTCTCCTTTGTTCCCTAATATCCCTCAATTGTGTCCCACAAGAGCAGTGCGGGGCTGAGAGCCATGGGAACGGAGTGAGGCCAGTGGTACGAATGTTAATGAGTGTCGCCTGCGCACCACACCAGTCTCTGAGTCCCACGGAGAAGTTCCGGAAGGATAAAACTAGGAGTGACTATGGTGAAGGAGAAGAGAGAACCAGGCCTAGAACCTTAACAACATGGGCTCATTGAAAAAAAAAGTACCTTTTGCAAAATTTTTTGGAAACACGTATCAATACGTAGCTACATATCCTATAAAAGACTGAGGCACTATAAAAGAGCTCTAAGACAGTAGTTCAGTCTAGGGGAGCGCGGGGTTAAAATGTAACGCAGACGTTTTACATAGTCAGTCAGGATCACGCAGGCTGTCTTTCAGCTCTTTTTCTCCTGCTGCCAGAAGACGGTCTCCCGTGAATTTGCGGAACGTTTTGATTATATTTTGTGAAGATACTGGACAAAGAGTGCTTTTACACCATGCAAGTACATTTTTTCACCATAGATTTTTTTCGGTTTCTGAGTTGGGTGTATACGTCTCCCAAATCTAACTTTATATTGCCTTAATCACTGTCTGTCGAACTTTTTGAAACATGTCAGCAATTCCTAGCGACTTAGCTGTAGCAGAAAAGTATGTAATACACAGCGGGGTTATTTGTAACACAGTGTTACAACTAAGCCGCCAAGTGTACAATGATAATCAAATGAAAACGGACCACACAACTTTTCAGGTTTTAGTATACATTTAACTTTGTTGGACGTTCACAAACAATGTTGGAATTTAAAATGTTTAAAATTTAGTATACTATGAATGATAACTTGTTTATTTATTAAAAATATGGCTGGTTTTTAATGCAATAAACCCTTTAAATTTTTATTTTAAGCTCATTTGTATTATTATGACTGGTATTATTATTAATAATAATAATTGTACATGCAGCTGCCACACACAAATCTAATTTAATTGCAATTACAATATTTTATCATTTTATTTATTATTATTTATTGCAAAACTGTGCAGCCCTTTTCTGTCCCTATCCATGATATTGATCCACAATAGAAGGATGATTGAATGAGGGATGGATGTATGGATATCTGTCTATTCCGATACACAAACAATGTCAAACTATACAAATAAAATAGTACTGAATTATGTGTCTTACACACAAGTGTTACAACTAACCCCTCTGTCTGTTACAATTAACCCCATATATGGGGAAAGTTTTATGGGGAACATTTGCACTTCTGTCACTTTCAGTGCAACTCTACGAAAATGGTAGGTCCTAGAGAAAAACTTAAAGTGTTCATTTGTAGCAGAGATGTGTATGTTGCTTGTGTAAATAAAATATTAATCTAACCTAATTATTTTTTAATTAATTGAGTCAAAACCAAAATGCATTAGGTTGTGCCCCGCTCTCCCCTATAGTCTAAAATGCTGTGGTTTTGTTTTTATGTCACATTTACTTTTAATAACACTATCGGGTAGGTGTAGGGTTTAGTGTAGGTGTACGTTATTTTAAAATGGAGCATTAAGCTTTTAGAGCCACTCACCAGACATTTCAACTCAGAACTGCAGTGATATGTATAAACTCCAACGTAATAAAACAGTGCCATATTCACTTTCATCTCTTCTGAAAAAAAAAAAAAACTGAACTAGCACCTGAACTAGGCAAACTCTTTTCTGTGAAGTCATTGACTGAGTAACAAGGCACCAAAATAGTTACCTCAGTTTTCAGGTGCGGCCTTTGTATTGCAAAAATGATTGTGATCGGACTAATTGCTTACAGCTGCACTGACGTCTATATGCTCAAATACAGAGTTTGTGTAGCAGCAGAATACAGTTTATTCTTGTTTCTGAAGTGTTCATGTGATGGACACTTTACTATCCCATGAGGCCACAGGAGAGGGTTTGTGAATGGCAACGAAGGAACGCAATTGACACTGGTAGGTCACTACGGCAACATGGCGAATGTTCCTACGCCAATTTTTTATTATTTTTTTTGCTGTTGAATTGAATCTGACTGATTTACTCAAAACAACTACAGTACCTGCATCGAGAGTATGTGATTTGGGACGCAGCCCTCAAATGATAACTGTAAAGATAACTAAAGTATAACAATCCTATATTCATCAAGGCACAATATCTTTATATATATATATATATATATATATATATATATATATATATATATATATATATGTATATATATATATATATATATATATGAAAATATGTTAGAGAACTGAATGCTCTAAAACACTTAACAACTCAAATAACTTTCTGATTATAAGGTTGTTGTTGTTGTTGTTATAGTTTTTTTTGTATTGTTGTTTGTCTACTTTGGTTTGTTTCATGTTAATAGTACAAAAGATACTTATCAGTTGATACTTATGAAGTTTGAAAGCTCTAGTTTTACTGTTATTGCATGGAACAGAACAACCGGCACAGTCTTCAATATCTCTCTATTTATATTCCACAGAAGAGAAAGAGGTCATACAGGTTTGGTATGACCTGAGGGTGAGTAAATGACTTTTTTTAGAGCATATAGTAAAAACTGATGCTGAGATTTTTGTGAGCACCTCTGAGAAGGTGAAAGCAGCAGGAGAGGTCCTAGAAAATGACTGAGTAGAGCATCTCAGCCAGAGAGACACATCTCTGCTCAGTTAGGCCCGTGATGTGCTCACACACAACACAAAACTAAACATTATGGACCTGA
>JAQIUQ010003012.1:0-63111 GCA_030378365.1 Hybognathus amarus | reverse complement strand
GTTACTATTTTGCTTCTAAGAATGCAGTTGCTTTCCTGTTTTGCTGCAGGACAGCAAGTGCCAGTAGGCTGATACTGATCTGTCGATTTTGCAGCACTGTGTGCAACTAAGACAACAGCACATATTAAGTACACAGAAAGTAGCATCATTTAAGCAATAGTGTAAAAAGAGTCCAATGACATAAACATGGCACATATAATTCACATAATGAAATATCTTATTTGGTACTGAGCACGACCTGATCATATGATGAACTTTGTGGCCATCTGTTTTTGGAAAAGCACCCTCCGGTTTCACTGTCCACATCAGCAACGTGAAACGGCGCTTTCAAATTTATCCACTTTGGAGAGTAGCGTCTCCAACTCAGACGCTTTTGTTGGCTTAAAACGGCGCTCAGTGTGGACGGGAAGGCCAAAAACAGAGAGAAAATATACGTTTTCAAAACTGAAAACCAATTAAGTGCCGGACATGGCCAAAGCCTCGTAGCGCTGTGTCAGACACCAGAGTCCCTTTCTAGTTTGGTCTGGGGAAGGCTAATTCTACAGCCCATTTCCAAAGGCATTGAAGCGCCACCAATCACTTTCTTGTCTCCTCAACCATCTTGTAACTGGTGCAGTTGGCATAGACCTTAAACTCAATCAGAGACATTCGCCATTCCTGTAAAGCGTCTGCGTCAACGTTCCTTTGTGTCCCATGTCTGATTTTTGTAAAAATTGGAAATGGGCTTGATTGGGCACTTGGCCAGACTAACTTGCAGTACCAAATCTCAAATTTGTCTGAAGGGTTGTCTGAGTTTTCTGAAGGCTAAAAGCCTTGAACAGTGAATCACATTTTGCAGGAAGGGTTGAGCAACATTCAGAATTTACAGTTTCATTTTCAGTTTGTGAGCTGGAGTGCAATAGATTGGTTCCAGAAGGAAAAATCTTATTCATTTTCTCCATAGGGAAATTGATTTAAACAATAACTTATAAACTGTTAAAGGGTTATTTCACCCAAAAATGAAATTCTTTCAGTATTTACTCACCCTCGATGTTGTTCAATCTTGTAAGACCTTTGTTTCATTCTTCGAACACAAATGATAAGCTATTTTTTGATGAAATCTGAGAGCTTGAATCACTCTGCATAGTAGGGCTGCTCGATTATTGAAAAAATCATAATCACGATTATTTTGGTCAATATTGAAATCATGATCATGTAACAACGAATTATTTCACATGGCTTTGGGAAAGTGTTACATTTATTAAAAGACACCTCAAGTATTTTTTTTTTTAATTTGAGCATTTTGTTGTAGCTATTAAACAGACCTGCAAACTCACAAAGGTGACATAAGTAATTTTTGTAGGTGGGGGGAGGGGTGTTATTTACCTTTATAAAGGACACTTTTAAACCTTAATATAACTAAATATGTGCTATCTTCATGTCAAATTCTTACTTTCTGATCAAATTCAGTTTTAATAAAAATAGCTTAATCAAATTAATTAATTTACACTGCAATATTACAACTGTAATAAATACATTTATGAGGTTAATGTTTAAACCAATAATAAAATAAAACCAATGATACCTAAACAATAAATCAATAGGTGGTGGCAAGTGACCATCTTAATAAATTAATCATTGAGTCATTCATTAAAACGATTCGTTCAAAATAATGTAATCATTCAATAACAAAACACAGTGCTTAATGTTGCGTTTTCTTTTGTAACTATTTTCGTCGGTGAAATAGAACAAGCCAGTCAATATTGCGTCTAAAATGTAAGTTACTATATTATATAAACCAGGTAACTTGTTTATTAAACTATAAATCCAATGTAATTGCAATCGTGATATAACAGCTACTTGGTCGTGTTATGTTACTTAACTATCATATAGCCTATTATAAATAGAAAACCTCAAACTTTACCTCAGTATGTTTCTTCTGTGAGTTTTGTGTGTGCTGTTACTCGTGTGTGTTTCACTTGTCTCAGACAGGCAGCGCAGCTTCAGAAATACACTATCCATTATCAATCGCTCTTTATACTGACTGTATAAGATCAAAACCATTCACTTTTGAAAAAAATCTACTATTCCCGGACAAGCAGACAAGTGTTACGCGGTGTTCATTCCCGATGTGTTTCGTTCCGTGCAGCAAAGTGGCACAGATGAGTCAGGTCACGTGCGCTCGCGCTGCAATGGTCATGCAGACAAAGATCGCGGCACCTCGAGATGGTTTCACTCCATTAGATATTAAATTAGACAATTGTTATTGTGAAGTTTATTGTGCTTGCAATTGACGACTGTTAGTAGGCTGAGCGAGTTTATGGCTTCGGGAGGTGTGGATGTGCGTGTCATTCAGAACACAAGACAAAATTACAGTCAGTGTTCTTTCAAAACAGAACGTGGCAAAATAATCGTTTTTCTCGATTGTGCTATTTTGGAGATAGTTGGGAACCAAAATCGAAATTGAAAATCGAAATTCCATTAATTGCACAGCCCTACTGCATAGTAGTCCATAGGCTTCTTGAGGAATTGAAACTTGCCGGCCTCGAAAAGTTATTAAAGACATTGTTAAAATAGTCTAAGTGTTCTCAAACCGTGGCTCAAATCTTAACTTTATAAAGTGACGAGAATACTTTTTGTGCGTGTAAAACAAACAAAAATAGCGACTTTATTTCAACTATTCACTTACTTCTCTATGGGCTTCTAGTCAGTTAACGTAGTGTGGTAGTGTAGAGCTACATCACATGCAGGCTCACTATTGGCCGACTCTGGTCATGTGTGTGATGCGTGTGACGTATAATAACAGAAGCTTATGCTATTAAACTAGTAACCTGACTCTGAGGCAGAGAGAGAAGTAAATGAAAAGTTGAAATAAAGTCGTTATTTTTGTTGTTTAAGTATTCTCGTTGTTTGATAAACTTAAGATTGAGCCACTGTAGTCACTCGGACAATTTTAACGATGTCTTTAATAACTTTTCGAGGCCAGCAAATTTCTATTCCTCAAGAAGCCTACGGACTAGTATGCAGGAGTGATCCAGCTCTCAGATTTAATCAAAGGAATCGCCGACTCCTCCGCTCCCTCACGGACAACAGCCGCCCTCCAGTACCCAAGCGGCCGGCCACAAGCCCGATCGTACCCCACGGCAACTCACACCAGTCTCGAGCATCCATGTTGACGGACTCTGCCCACTATGCTCGACGGCACCGCGATTCCCCACAGCAGCGAGGACTCTTTGAACGTGTGTTCCTCCTTCCTCCCAAGTTTCGGCACCAATGTAACGGGAGGGAGGCGGGAACCGGCGAACATTCAATACATTAATAATAAAAAAAAACAAATGCAAAATGAAAGTAAAGCCAGTAGCCCCTCACGGACGACTGCTGGCCACATAAAGCAGGAACAAACACAATGTAAAATAAGTCCTGTTCCTCTCTCGATCTTCAGTGTTGTCGCTCCTCCGGGATGCTTCCAGATACGGGACCGCTGCGTCTCACAGGTGTCGCTCATTACCACTCACACCACCGGCCTCACACAGCTCTCATGTCACTCGGCCTCATCCTGTGTAAATGGAAGAGATTTAACAAAAAGGTTAACTAGCCGATCAGTAAAAACACATGAAGTGACCAGGTGTAAACAGGCCAGTAGCTTCTTTCTACAGGTCTCGAGATCTAGACTGCTAACATGTTTCTCTTTCATGCTGTCTTGTTGAAGGTGAAGATGTAGTAGATTTAACGTGTGAAGGGTCAGAAACTGCGGTTGTTGACCTCACCAATAATGATTCTATTGTGGTGAGTCTTCAACTCTTGTTCTATAGTATAAGTTTGACTAAAGCATTGGTTGTCTTGGTATTATTAATTTTTTTTTATTTTTTTTATGAATTCTGTCTCTCCCTTTTCTCGTCGTCTCATGGGATCAAGGTTGTGGAAGATGGTAATGTATCATTTTGTTTTTCTTTTGTTGATGTAATTAAACTTCTCATTTGTAAGTATTTTTGGATAAAAGCTAATTATAAACAAATAAAGCTAATGTAAATGTAGTTTTCTTTAAATATGAAGTAACTGGGGTGGATTTTAAAAAATATGACAGAATACTTATTGTAGTGGCAGTGAGGTGAGTTTCTAAAAATCTGATAACATTCATGTGATAACATGCAGGTGTGCAGAGCAGACGTGGACCGGGCACAGAGAGTTATGTTCTCAGCAGTGATGAAGAGGAAGAGTCCAGTCTTAGACTCAGTCCAGGTTTACTGTCCACCCTACAGGCCAGCTCACGGGCCAGGTACATCCATTATTCTCACACAGATTACATCAGCCTACGCCTATGAGTCTTGGAACCCATTCCAAAGCCACCAAACACTGTTGTTGTGCAAATGAATGGCCAGAACGAATTAAAAGTTTTCAGTTGAAAAGGACCCTAAATTAATAACTAAAAAAAAACGAATGATTTTTTCAACGGAAGTGAATCAATCAAAAAATGGACACCTTAGATGGACAATAACTTTATTCTAGAACTGCTGTAAAACCAAAACAATCTCAATCTCCATTCATTTCCTATTATCACTGTAAAGCTGCTTTGAAACAATCTATATATAAAAGTGCTGTATAAATGATGACATGCTAAACAGTAGTCTTCATCCTTGTATGTACATTTTGTGAATGCAGCTTTGTGCTCTTTTACACAACAGTAAGGTCTAGAACACTAGATCAGTGTGTTTTTCTCCATCTTCTCGTGTTGACTTGTGTTGTGTTGGCTGTAGGTCTACACCAGGAGCCGTTAGCTGTCCTGTTTGCATGGATGCTTATTCAGAGGTAAGTCCTTAGGCCTAAATGTGGTAAATAATCTTATACTATGGTCTTGGTGAATACTCGATTCAGATTGGCAGCAGGGTGTCCATTTAAAAAGTGATAGAGGGCTCCTAATAAAGGAGTTCTGGTGAAACTGACTGTTTACTGTTCGAAATTAACAGGCAGTCAAAGTATTCGTTTATCCGTCTACGAGCTAGAGCGGACTATTATATCTCCGGTTGCTTAATAAACCACAAAGTGTAACCAGGGAAACCAATTTATTGTTTGTAAAAACTTTAGATTTCGATTGTAAAACGAATTAAAATAGAAACTTATGTGTTATTTGGCAAGTGACCATGTATTAATATTACCAGTCAAGTGACCAGGTATTAATGGACTCCGCTGGGACTCCGTCGGACTACGTCATCCATTAACGGACTCCGTCATCCATTTAATAACTGACAATGGACACCTCGTCGGCATTAACACTAACATAAATGCTGTTCATTTAAGCCCAAAGTATTCTTCATTTGACACATGCGCATTACAACAACTCTGTCCAGTACCTGGGCAATCCCTCTTCATGAGTTATAGCCAGTTGTACAAATGAGGGCACTTTCTGCTTTCTATGCACAATCTCTCATCCATGTAGCTGAGCACAACGTTGTTGGCACACGTTTTCTCTGTTCTGTTCTGTTTTTTGTTTTTTCTTGGACTACCTTGTGAATTGATGGCCCTTGCGGACAAACTAAATTCAATGCACATGTGCAGATTGTGTGTGAAGAGAAAAGTATACTTTGGGCTTTATATGGTTAATTCACATCAAAATAAACGTTGTCATTTAAGGACAATTCACATTGCACAAACAGACAGTGACATACGGCAACAGAAACTTAATCGGGTTTTGTCGGAAGTTACAAATGTCTGCATCTGTTGGGGTTGGGTGGAGCTTTTTCACCGATTGAACATGTTGAACTACCATTTGTTGGGTTGTGCAATGCCTGAAAGTGAAAGTGTAAAGTTGGTATAATCAGAATTGCATGAATTAAAGTCAGAATTGCGTGATAAAGCCAGAATTGTGAGATATAGGCCTAAACTTGCAATTGTGAGTTGTAAAGTCGTAAGGGAAAAAAAGTGACTTTATTTTCTCAGGATTGCGAGTTTATATCACCCAATTCTGACTTTTTTTTCTCACAATTACGACTTAATGTCACGCAAGTCTGAGGTAAAAAGATCAGAATTGTGAGATAAAAAGACGCAATTATCTTTTTTATTTTTCATTCTGTGGGGAAACGGCTTCCAAAGATGATGGTGTGAATTGGCTTTTCTGGATAATTTTGTATAATTCAAAAAATGGGTTTGAATAAATGATAGCGGTTAATACTCGGTTAACCATAGTATGCGTGCCGCAACCTTCGAGATACAGAGTTACTTCTTAACACCTTTAATAACTGTTTGGACCCCATTTGAAACTAAATTAATTTCTAGAAATAAAAAACACAATATTTTGATGCATATCCAGTTTGTGTGGGGAGTGTGGAGCGCACACTGATGGCTGCGAGACGCCCATGCGAACACTTGCAGTTTCCTTTCAGTGGAAACAACTTAAAATACTCTTTCATTTCTGGTCATACAGAAAATAATAACATTATTGTTATACTGTGTTATTAACCTTGGTGTGAACGGGCCTTTTTTTTATATAAATATATTTATTGAACATTTTCCAAATTTAACAAAACACAACACGGATTACAACCATGAAAAGAAAAAAAAAGGCATAAATGACACCAATCACATTTAACATAGGCCACTTTAAAGTTAAAAAATAAATAAAGGTACAATACAATTTCAGACACAATAAGTACTCACTCAAAAGGCATTGAGTGGGGAAACCTTTCTGCAGAACAGTTGACAACTCAACCCTGAGATTATTTATATAGGGTTTCCAGATATTATAAAACTGGTCTGGCTGACCATTAACTACACAAGTTAAATATTCCAACGGAATAAGTTCCATCAAAATCTTGTGCCAACCCAATATAGTAGGAGTCTTGTCATTTATCCACCTCAGTAATATGTTTTTCCTAGCAGCAAAAGTAAGAAGATTATATAATCTTTTCTTTTGAAAGAATCAAAGCTTTATCAGGTAGACCCAGTATCAAAAATAAAGGATCCAATGCTAACTCCATATTAAAGACACTACTCATTTCAGAAACTATCTTGGCCCAATATATTTGTAACTGATTACAAGACCAAAGACAGTGAGTGAATGTACCAACTTGTGTCTTACACTTAGACATAAAGGTGAAAGGGAATTGTTGAATGGGCCTTTAATGATGAATCGTTTTCATTTTGGATGAAATCATTTAATTGAACTATAAATATATTTCTAGTCTGAAATATGATGTATTTTCTCTGGTTAAATAAACTGTCTGACTTTGTAAATAAATCTTTCCTCCCACTTCCAGATCATTGACAGCGGTCGGCTCATGGTCTCCACGAAGTGTGGGCACCTTTTCTGCAGTCTGTGCATCCGCGACTCTCAGCAGAGCTCACAGCTGCCCTACATGTAGAAAGAAACTCACACAAAAACAATATCACCCAATATATATCTAATGGTAAGACGAGCAACTCTCTAAGGTCAGCGTCTCAATCTGCAGTACGTTTTCTGCAGTCCATTCAACTGCACACCTCTGTTTTCACTGGCTGTTTCATATTTGACACATCAGTGCTGAGATGATAGGCACAACAACAGAAAAAGATGACCTTATGTGATTTTGTTGGAACTGAAGGGGCACATAGTCTTGGATTAAGTATTTTTAAATTGTGAATACAAACACCGTTTTGAAGTTTAGAGGTATTGAAAATATAAACTGACATTGGGTAGTCTGGGTTTGAGGTCTTGGCTGCTATAATATATATATTTTTTTTGTCGTCACTCAACTCTGCCCAGTTTTAGTATTGAGTAAAATGGTTAAGGTTAGGATCCAGTTTGAATGAAAAATGAGTGACCAACCATCACAGTAGCATCTAGTAATGTTAGTTTAAGTCTTGAGAAGAAAATGGCTCAGTGCTGTGGTGGTCTCAATTCATGTTTAGTGAATCTTGTCAGTGAAATTTGTGAGCTTTTAGTGAATGGGCGCATCGATGTACAATGAAGTCCCCTTCCCTGTACCTGCTCTCATTTATTTGTATAGCCTTGTTAGCTTTAACTGTCACACACAGTTAATTTGTGCTTCATTATCACTTTATTTGATGGGAATTCATATTTAGATTTATTTTTTGTCATTTAGTATTGTTACATTCAGACAAAATTTTGAAGAAACAATGACTGCTGGTCAACAATGTAAATGTGTCATCCTGGTTGCGCTTTCATCTCAGAAACACTTTTAAAATGATAATTTTTCTGACTGGTTAGCAGTGGGTGACCAGGGACTGAAGCTAGCAAGGCTCGTTTGCCAACTATACATGTTAAATGTTGATATTTGTATATATTTTCATGTATAAAGGACCTGTAAGTTAAGAGGCATTAGTATTGTTAAGACCATTACATTTATTTCAATAAACGGTTTGATCACTTATTGTGTACTTTATTTCATGGGGTTTTAGATACTTAAACAGAAAGATTTCCTAATTTTAGGTAGCTAACAATAAAATGATCTGTATTTTACTAAGCCAAATAATAGACAAGACTGTCTTAAAGGCAAAAAAACTGACAAATGTCTTAAAATTTAACACCTGGAGCAATGTCTTGCCATCCATAGTGTAGGTGGAATAATTAACTTCGTGTCGTTGAATTATCGAAAATAATGCAAATGCAAAGGTGGATTCTCTAATACTTGAACGGCCTGTTGTCAATTAATCCTCTTTTATTTATATATATATATATATATATATATATATATATATATATATATATATATATATATATATTTGTCATTTTGGTGTGTGTGTGTGTTTGTGTGTGTACACATGCAGTGCAGGGTAATAACTAATTGTAATCTGGATTATATAATCAGATTCCAAAAATGATATATGTAATTATATTACATTTTAAAATACTCACAATCAGATGACGGTTAGATTTTACATTGTCCTTTTTATATCAGCTTATTGCTTATACTGTTTGTTCAGAGAAAGTCTTCCAGTGTTGTGGAATTACACAAGTCTGAGGTCACAAAGCACAACAAATACAGTATTTCATCTTTTTTGTTTTATTTTAATTTCAAAATCTTAAATTTTGTGGTTTAATTGATACCTTTTTAATTTAAAACGAACTCCCTGCAGTTTCTTCAAAAACCCTGATGTAATGTAAAGTTTAATGCACTTGGTTTTGTTGATGACAATATATTTATATGTATATATATATTACATAAAATAAACTCGTTTTGTATCACTCTAGTGCAAGATTGTCCTATTCAAATCTATGTAATTGACGAGTTAGGTCAAAAGTAATCAAAAAGTAGTCGAATGCTACCTAAATTTTGTATTGTAATAGAGTACATTACTAAGTGCCGTTTCATAATTATATTTGTATTCCTGAAACTGAGCTACAATTCATAAGTAAGTAATCTATCCCAGCACTGTATATATTAACTTTTTTAAATAGTTTGGTTAACAAGAACAACACTACCTTTTGTACACGTTTTGTCTTGACAGTATCAGAATTCACCACAAGATGGCGGCACGTGTTTATAAATAAAAAAGCTAGTTTTGCAAGTATTTGTTGATCGCTGGTTTGTAGGCTTTATTCTTCCCAGCTGAGGGCAGTGATGAGCCCAGTTTGGATGAGCTGTGTTTGTTATGGGACTTTTGCTGGAATTATTATTATTATTTTTACACTTTATAAGTCCACAAACAAAATCTCTTCAATAATTCTATTTAAATGTGTGCAACAACATATGTGCATAATAATTGTACAACAGTGTCTACAAAGTACAAATATAACACAGATATTTACATTAGATGAATATGTGTACGGTACCACAGGATCTGTATAAGAGTATAACGACCAATAAAAAACTTCCCCACACTAATGACAGGGTGAGATAGCCAGCTGTGAGATATTATTCCAGTCTCTCTAAAGCTTTGTTTACCGAGGGTCTCCCGTGTACACTTTTTGTTGTTTGCAGACTTTAGTTGATACTATCATTTAAGTTACTCAAAGTCTTGTGTTCGCTAGTATGATTGGGTGTGTAATTATTTAGGTATAGGTTTTAGAATTAGGTTTCAAATTACATTTGTTCAGGTCAATTTTTAAATTCGATTTAGAACGCGGTAAAATGACGTTTTACTAAAATTGTGATTTCAGTTATTCACAGCAAATGTATAAATATGTAATATAATAGAAATAACCATAATACATAATATAAATATTAAGTAATATATGCTTTTAATTTACTCTATTATTATTATTATTATTATTATTAAAGAGTTAAACCGTGAGAGTGAATTGGCTCGCTGTGATTGGTCTAAAGTTGGCCGTAGGGCTGGACCGTCTCACACTCCTCAGTGTGTGTGTGTGTGTGGCGTGTGTCTGGACTGCGGAATATTTAGTTAACGGTATTTCAAAAACTGGGTTGATTTCAGTGCTGTAAATAATTTGTTTTGTGTGTTTTGTTATCAGAAGAAAGTTGGAGATGAATTCGCTGTGATTTGAATTGCTTGCGCGAGACACAGCGCGCGGTGACTGTCATCAACAGAAGTTTACGGCGATCAGCGCGTGTATTAAAAAGTGTCGCGCGAAAATACATGACGTCAGAGCTTTAAGGAATACAGTTGCGCGAATCGACTGGATCCAGTGTTGCGTGCGTGAGGATATTTTACGTAGCGCCCAATGTACATTGGCATGATTTGTCTGGAGTGTTTTAGCAGGATGTAAGCATGATATTTTATCTATCAGTCGAGAGGAACAGATTTATCAACGCTTTCAGCTTTTGGTAAGTCTTGTTTATTTTACTTATTAGTCTTGTGCTTTTAAATATTTGATTGCATGTTTTATGTTTTAAAATGTACCTTTTACCCAATTGAAACCGCATTTGTATGGACGTGCTAGTTATTGAATGAATCAAATATATCCTTTCTGCAATTTGTTCTGTGTTGTGATTTAACTGAAACTTTATAAGACAACTGAAGTTGTGTTGGAATTGTAATATAATCTTACACATGTTTACAACGGTGCAGCAGAAGTTCATTAGAGTTTTGGCATTGCTCTGGTATTTTAGATTCACCAGTTCTTGTTCTCACTAAAATATTTATTTCTTTTGTAGATTGAAGAACCAGAGAGCTTTAATAGGGACATCATGGAACTCTTTTGGATTTTTTTCTTAATTTTTGACATTATTTTCATAACAGACTGCGCTAGAGGTGAGTAAAAAATATTTGCCCTTGTAAAATGTCTCTGAGGGGGAAATGAAGCCATTACAGCAAACTCGTGGTAAATGGTAGCCTACATTAATATTTATTATTATATTTTTTATTATTGATTCAATTATTAATTAATTCACATTTTAATAGTCTTGGTTGAACTTTTGGCTGGCAACTTTATAAATAAAAAAACACGCTGGCGGGGAAGAGTTAATAAACAGTTTAGAAGTAATTTTGTCACATGTTGAGTTTATGAATGTAATGTTGATCTTTACAGTCACTAAATAGTCACATGCATGTCGTGTGCTTGTCTTATATTTAAAACTGTAGCAAAAATATTCATGCTTATAGGGTAACAAACTTGGCAGGCATCAAAACTTTAGACAAATGTTTTATAAATTCATCAAGTAATGTGCTTCAAAAATGTCCACTTTAATGTTCAAAGATTGACAAGAATCATTCAGCTGCTTTTATTATTATTATTATTTTTTTTTTCAACCTTAATTTGACTTATTGGCATTTGATGTTACATTTAACTGCACTGTGTTTGGTATTATGTTCCCTATTAAAAAAAAAAGAAAGAAAAGAAATCACTTTCCAGGTTCAGTTGTGATGGTTCAGTTGACTCATTAATCCGATGTGATATTCTATTGATAGGCTAAATCTCTTGCATTTACTGAGTTGCCCTGGACTTTAAAGGATTCCTTTAACCTGTCTATTGAGTTCAGGACCAGATTGAGAGCTTGAGACTTTCAGGTTGTGTCACTGGCATTGTTTGCTGAATGCAGTCCTCTCCCAATAGCCGTTCTCCGGCTCTTCCTTTTGGACTGAAATGAACCATCATTTCCATTCAGAATGGGTTGAATGGGGGCCGGGGCCGCTGATGGGCAGATAGTACAGCTCACTGCCTTCACTCCATCAGGGCTGCATGTGAAGCGTGATGGAGTCTCCTTTTAGCGTTAGCGTACACCTCAGACTCAACAGCCTGTCACCGGAGCTGGAGAGAGAGAGAGAGAGAGAGAGAGAGAGAGAGAGAGAGAGAGAGAGAGAGAGATGAAGAAACGAGCGAGTGAGTGACAGTCTGTGCAGATTGCATCTGTGAGGGGCCCTGAACAATGTGGCATTCACGGTCACATAGCCCTGGCCTTCATGGAGATGCTTAGCCAAAAGTAAACAGAAATGCAGAAAGTAATGCGATTAGATTAGCCAATTATGTTTGTTTGCTGTGCAATACCTAAGGTGTTCCTCCCAAGCCAGACAGATTTGTGTTCGTAAGCAAATGCAGACAATCTGCCGCCTCGATTCGAATCTGAGCCTCAAAGATGCGGGTGAAATATGTTGTTACACTTGCTACATAGAACGCGACTGATGGAACAATGAATATTGTTCAATGATAGTTGCATTTCCTGAATAAAGAAACTTTTATTTTTAAGAGCAGTTGACTGCTGGGGTCTGATACGAGTGGAATTAATTGCCCTTTAAGGGTTAGTTAAGCTAAAAATTACAATTCTGTCATAATTGTATCACCTTCATGTCATTCCAAACACATAGGACATTTGTTCATCTTTAAACCACAAATGAAGATATTTTAAATTGAAACCTGTGAGCTTTATGGAAGCTTGTTTCCGCCACAGAATAAAACATTTTAAAAGATAATTGCGACTTTTTATCTCACAATGTAAACTCGCAATTATGAGGAAAAAATTGCGAGAGATTTATCAAGATTTCTGTCCCTCCATTGAAAGATTTCATTTAGGTTTTTATTCTATGGATAAACATTGATTAACACCCTTACACCAGAGCACATCAAATGTGGTATATGGAAGCTCAAACGTACTTGCTTGACACACCAGAACCAGTATGATTTGTTCTCACATGTCACGAACGCATGGTTGAGCTGCCGATGACCATATTTGATGTGTATATAAAAGTCTGAATACAATCTGTTCATCACATAAAATGGTCATTTCTCTTGGATTAAAGACTTGGATTAAACCATTGATTCATATGGATTACTTTTACAATCTCTTTATGAATGTTTTTGAACCTTCAGAGTTTTGGGATGGAATTAACTTGTAATGGTGGGACAAAAATCTCTCAGGTTTCCTTAAACTTCTTAATTTGTGGTTATGGAACAAAATGAGGGTTATTAAATAATGACACAATTTTTATTTCAGATCCCTTTAAATACTGAACCATCTGACAGAGGTGTAAAAAATGATTTACAAAAATTATTTAAGAATGTTTTTGCATTCACAAGCCATTTTCTTTTTACTTTATTTTCTCCATTGTTGTTACAAACCGAAAACAAAGCCTAGATAGAATTGATTTGAAATGCATTGGCTTTATTGGTGATCTGTGGGAAAAGCTATTTCATCCAGATTAAAAAGGAAGATGCTTTTTTCACCTAATGTGCACTGAGGAATCGTACACAGTAAAGCCTGCAAAGTTCATTAAGAAAGTAAAGGATTTCGAATTTTGACATTAGAGTTTCTTTAGCATTTTCCACTTTATTTGATTTACATGATTGGAAAAAAAATTACAACAGTACTCCGAGTTATTTGGGAGTGATAGCTCAGAACCTTTATGATTGCTCTGTCCTCTGACATCAGGGGAGTTTTTAACATTAGATGACATATTTTCCATTGTTAAAGGAAGTGTAGTGTGTGCTAGCGCTTCCAAAGAAACGTTACAGTTGTGGGCCTTTGCTATGTTTACGGGTCCAGGCATTCCCAGGTAGAAGAAATAGCCTCTTGATTCCTTCCACTGGCCGCTTGTTCCAGCTAGCGATTTCCAATGTACGTAAATGCAACATGCATCCAATCCCATCTGAATCACATTTTTTTGTCCCGTTCACCAGCCATGCCAGAAGCAGAGTTTTACAATCCCATGTGGAATTTCAACAATTTGTCCACAGGAAAAACCTTAAAGTGTGCAGTTTATATGATGCAATGGCCTTGTAGTTTGAATGGATATCATTGTGTGTAAGACACTGGGAGACTGTAATTAAGACCCTCAAGCCTTGTTAGTTACAGCTTCCCATTTTTGTTTTCTCAAATCATATCAGATATGAATTGTGTCCTATGAAATTGATCAACATTTGCTCATACATATACAAAAATATCTTTGTGTGTGCTTGTATTAACAATGCAGAAGTTGCTGTTCACGTTTTTACTCAAGAATTGGGCTCGTGTTTATGTATTTTAGTAGGGTTGCAGGGATAGTAGAAGAGTGTTTTGAGAACATATGGCAAGCTCTGAAGATGGGCTGAAGTGTTTGTAGGCACACGCTGATTTGTTTACGCCTGATGTGGACCACCTTTGAAGCATATGCCGATACTCTCTACGACGTGTGGATCCAAAATCTCGAATGGAGCAAACAGTCAGATGGTCTGCTTGCAAAATAAACACCCTAATTAACTCCAATCTAAGGGACATTAAACAAATCTCTGGGGGAAAAAAGTCGCAAAACTAAGTCCCCACCTTCCCTCCACCCTTCAATTTATCTTCTTTTTTACCATTTCTGTTTTTCCACCTCATGGTTTATCACCAGCAAAACGTCCAGGACGTTAATTTACAGTGTTTAAGAAACATGGTGTTACAGTTGGCAGCTCCATTCATTCCACTTAAATGTGTGTCAAAACAGTGGGTTGATTATCAGTTTCCTTTATCCTAAAACTTCCTCTGAGTCGTGCAGCATGAGTTACGGTCTAAACTGAAGTGCAGAACCAATTAGATGGTTGAATGCATGGTTTACCGTGAGGATAACCGGAATAAGGAAAGAAGGCTGTAAATCTCATTTCCATTGAGGAAGACTCAAAGAATGGCTGTTAAGTGGGACCAATAAAGTAGTTATTAAAGTCAAATGGTGTTTACATAGTGCCCATTTTTGTGTCACCTACTCCCATTTGCAATAGACTGTGAGGGACATTCTTCTGTAATGAGGCGGAAAAATGGTTGGGGAACATAAATGGTGTCATTTGTTTTACCAGGACTCTGTATGAGATGCGGAAGTGCTGGAAAATGGACCATGAAAAGAACAAATCAATGGCTTTAGATTTAATTGAAATAGATTTTGGTTTTGCACAACTCATTCTAATTTAGTCTTAATCAATTATTCAACTCTTTTAAAAATAAAAAGTGTATCAGTCAATCAATGACCATTTTGGTCAGTTATTTAGTAAGACTTTTAGTAAAACTTTTTCATTCAGCAAAAATGCATTAAATTGTTTTAAAAAATACAGGAAATACATGTATAATGTGACACAATTATATTTTTACCTTTCTTGAAAAAGTTTTTTCACAAAAATATGAATCAGCACAACTGTTTTCAACATTGATAATACTCTGCAAAACGGCGGTACTTAAAACAGATGACAACATCGTCAAAATGATCCCCATCCAGGCATCCACACGGATCTACGATAATGACTAAAAAGGCTGTATTATGCATGCCAGGCCACCCAAATGATGCCAATCATCTCAAAATGACCTAATTTGGCCTGTCTGGCTGATGTGATTTTGATTACGGCATAAAAAAGACCAAAAGGTCTCTGGATGAGTGGCATATGGTGACTCCTATGGTGGCTAATAGAGCTTCACAGATCCTGCAGTTTGGGTTGGGAGTTTTTTCTCTGGCCTTGGCGCCTCACGGTGCCTGGATGCTGGTGCGGGATCTTGTTACTCGATGGGGGAGGTGCTCGTAATGATGGGAGTGTGAAAAGAGGAAAAACAGCCCAAATTGAATTGGGGGTTGCACAAACATTTAGCTAAATTTGTGAGTAGAAGTTACGAGTCCACTGAGCAGCTGTGCCCAGCAGGAAAAGGAATGAACTTTTCCATTAAGAGCCAATATTTGATTTACAGGTCAACTGTTTTGCCTTTGGAAAGACAATTTTTGTAATTACCTCATTGAATTTATCTTTTAAGTCAAATGCTTACATTTAACCAATATCTTGCCAATCAGTCTGTATACTATAGTAAAGACTGTTACCATTAAAATGTAATCAACATCAACAACTACAAAGGTGGAACAGAAGCTGATCTGACATGGCATTTATGTTTAATGTTGCTTAAAGCTGGCATACATGTATTTACACAACAATTGTATAATGTACATTGCTATTGTATAAATTAAAAAACAAGAAGCCCAAAATCAAAAATCTATTAATTCAATACAAAACAAGTTTATACAAGTCACGTAATATTCTGTCAACGCAGACAAAAGCTAGGAAATATTTATTTTCTTTTTACGTAATAAAAAGTTTTGTAATAGAGTGCCGAAAGTGATGACGTCACTTTGTAGGACAACTCGGAAGTTAGCGGCGCATGGGGTTCCCTCCGATTCAAAAGCTATGCATTTTCCCCATAGACTTTTGGAAAATCGCAAAAAATAAGATCTGTGTTTAACAAAGAGTTGTGACCCTTACACGTTTTGTCTATCAAGATCATCTTTACAAGTTAATCCAAAATGTATACATTTTGGAGTCTATTTTTTAAAAACACAAGCAGACACAATAAAGATTAAAAAACACAAGCAGGTTATAACTGTGTGTTCTATGTCATAGATCAAAACGTGAAAATATATAGAGGCTTTGTTCACCACAGATCGTATTTCAGGCGATTTAGCAAAAATCCATTCAAAAATCCCATAAAATGTTAACTCACTTCCGCGTTTTGGCCTACAGAGTGACGTCTTAACTTCGGCACTCCATTCAAAGGGGAATAAATTTGATACAGAAAGCAAAGAACACGGTCCATGACCTCAGTCTAGTGGGAGTTCTGCACTCTCGTAAATAACCACTGAATCGGTCTATGCCGCAAAATGAATCTCTTACTTGCATTATTGTATCGGCATTTTGTTGTTTGTGATGAGAGACTTTGCAAGAGTGCAGAAATCAGTTTTTTAGCAGCAATTAATCAAAATGCCTCTGTGCATCAGGAGAAAATTGTGTGGTTGTTTATAATGCTTAGCACTGCAAAAGAAAAAAAAAGATCTGATTGTAAAGCAACAATCAACACTTTTCATTCATTTTCACATTTCACTTTAATCATGACAGCCGTAGTAAATATAAGTTTAATTGTGCTGTGGCATCTTATCTTGAATTTGGAGGGCATTTCTGCTCTATTGTGGTGCCATTTCTGCCCCAATTAATTTCCAACCCTGTTGTCCAGTGTGTATAGGTTGTCCCAGACTGAAATTTGAAAGCCTATTACAGATGTCAACCATACATTCATTGTCCAGCTCCTAAATTCCTCTTATAATAGCAAATGTACAAATGGTGTGTCCCAAAGAAGTAAATCTCATTCAAATGTGAAGCTTGTTAACCCTCAGGTGCTCTTCGTTTCGGAGTCACACTTGTTATCTTCCGGTAAAAAGTGACCGGACACCTAAAAATGAAATTTTCTCCATCCCAGTAAAACCAATGCAATTTATTTTTGTTCAATAATATTTATTCTTTTTAATTTAGTATTTTGAGACAATTTGATTGAATTTATTAATATTTATGCAATATTTATGGTCTATTTTTGCCATGGAAAAATATATATATTTTTCTAAATATATATTATTTTTTCAAAATATTATTAATGCAGTATTTTAGTATAATATAGAGTCTAGGCCTTCAGAAAAAAGATATTTTTTGAAGAAAATTAGCACCATCTGGTTACAGTATAGAGAAAAAGCGTAGAATCATGGTGTAACCACTAGCCCTCCAAGTGCTCTTCGTTTCATAGTCACACTTGTTATCTTCCCGGTCAAAAGTGACTGGACACCTGAAAAATGAAACTTTCTCCATCCCAGTAAAACCAATGCAATTTATTTTTGTTCAATAATATTTTTTCTTTTTAATTTTTGTATTTTGAGCCAATTTGATGTTACTTATTAATATTTATGCAATATTTATGGTCCATTTTTGCCATAGAAAATAGTACAAAAAAATGTTTTACCACTTAAATTGCTTGAATCATGACCTCAAATTTGTTTTGTGTGTTCACATACCTATTGCCATAAAAGTCACCAAGTTTCGTAATTTTCTGATGAACCTGCGATTTTTAAATATTCAAAACAGATTTCTTTAATCACAATTTATTGGTGTTTTTGTGTATAAAAGTGTGTGTGTGTGTAGGGGTGGGTATGTCTGTTTTGCAATCTTGACGTTTTAGAGTGTCACCCCTTCAATGCTGAGCACTTTTTTCTGCATTCGTGGCCAATTTGTAGATTGTACACACAAAGATTCTCAAAGTTTTTGTGTTTGTCAATTTCCCATTCATTTCCTACTGGTCGGTCATTTTTGACCGAAGAGCACAAGTGTGACTATTTTTTTTACGACCACTTAGCCAGCTCGGATCATGACCTCAATTTTTTTGTGTGTTCACATACCCAATGCCATAAAAGTCACCAGGTTTCGTAACATTCCGATGAAGCTGTGATTTTTAAAATTTCAAAACAGAAAAATTTTCGGTCAGAAATGACCAAAGAGCACCTGAGGGTTAAGCAGTCCGCTGATAGCTGCTGGGAATCAGTCCTACATGTTTCACACGCTCACTCGCACTTCCTGGTCGTAGCATAGGCTGAATAGCTCATTGTGTTGGGCCGGTGGTCTGTGTTTGGCCAGTGCTCAGCAGAAAAGGTCAAAGGTCAGTAATAGAGGACCAGAGAGAAGGCTAGATTAGGTTGCATGCCTGACCCCACACCAGAGGTCTTACAATAACATTTCTCCTGTTTTGTCTGCCGGAGCGTCACTCTTCCAAGCACTTCCCGTTTTTTTGCGATTCTGACTTGTTGGCTCGCCGCTCCTCTGTGCAGTCTGGGACGCCTCCCGCCCCATATCCCCAGCTGTTCTTTTGGTTGCATTACAAATGATATGTTGAAAAAGCAGTCCTCAGACTGGAGACAGCTCCCCTTGTTTTCTTTGGGATTTGGCATGTCAGTTTGTGTTGGGGCCTGTGCCTATCCAGCAGCTGTGCATATGTCATGTGTCAGAGAGGGCTCTGGTGCTCCCTGTGCAGCAGAAGCCCAGGACAACCTCCTACAAAGAAGCTATGCACGTGATTGATGGCATCTCTTGCAGCTAGGCTGGCACGCAAATGCATCAACCTCCCAAAACTTTTTCTTTTGTTTGTTTGTTTAGGCAAGGCAGGGCACTTAACTGTACCGCCCGTCAGCCCCTGTTGTGTCTGACCTGCCCCAGATATCAGCCACATGCCACCCTGCACTTCTGAATTGAAAGGACTTGGACTTGTGTCAAAGATGCCAGCGTCTTCCAGATGTTGCTTTGTATGGAACTGCGTCATATATTGCTTTCCGGCTGTCTAAGCTTTTGCTGTAACTGTATGCAAACATTTAAAGGGATAGTCCACCCAAAAATTAAAGCGAAGCGATGTGTTGGTAGTAAGAAAAATGTCCATATATAAAACTTTATCGACTAAAATAAGAGTACAAGAGTAACCCGTGACGTGTGTATGACTTGCAATGTAGGCAGTATCGGTAAACGCCTCTCGACGTTTAAACAAATAGGGCTGTGCAACAAATTGAAGCATCTATTCTATTATATACTGTAGAAATCCTACGACATTTCTCTTCAAAATTTGTAATTCAAGACCGGTGTTTTTTTTGCTCATTCCTCTTGAGCTTCCGCATTCTGTCATTACGCTGTGCGTCGGATCAGGGTTTCGTCTTCCTCCGTAAATCAATCCGTATGTCCGTCTGTCGGAAGCCAGCATTTATAGTTTAAAAAGTTTTAAATATGGATATTTTTCTTAAAACAAACTCGTTGCTTTGCTGTGGAGCACTTTTATGATGGATAGATGCACTTTTATGATGGACAGATGCACTTTAATAGACTTCAAAACAAAAACGGCCATTCACTGCCATTATAAAGCTTGGAAGAGCTTTTACTAAAACTCTGATTGTATCCGTCTGAAAGAAGAAAGTCATATACACCTAGGATGACTTGAGGATGGGCTAATTTTCATTAATTGGGTTATATCTCATAATATATCATACTGTCCATCAACAAATATATAGTTTTTGTTAAATGTTTGTTTGAAAAAATGTATTGCTAGTGTTATGCTATTTTGTTTGATAATGTAGTAACATTCATACGTATTTTACAAATTAGTCTAGAGGTTTGCGGTTCAAATTTGTCTTCTTGCAATTTGTTTTCAAGCCAATTAGGAATGTAACCCTCTGACCCCCTTAATACCAAGCTACCTCTTTGTCTCTTAAACATCATGACATTCCTCCCCTGCTGGCATACCCTGTTCAAGGTGAAAGGTTTTTCATGCCTAAACAACAGCCGCAGAGTTGACTGACATTAAGTGACTGGTGGAATGCAGAAAGATTTCCTCACCATTGTCAGACAGGACATGTGGCAGATGTTCTAGGGTTGCCAACCGTTCCATATAATACGGAAGCGTTCCATATTTGACACATAAAAGTCTTGTTCCGTATTGGACTGATACGGAACGCACTTTGTTTCGTAGTTTTGAGAATCAATTCAGTACAAATCCATGACCAGGGTACCCGCGGTCTTAAAAGCCTTGAAAAAGTATTGAATTTGATTATCTCAAATTAAGGCCTTAAAAGCTTTGAATTTAGTATACAAAGTCTTGGATTTCATTACAAATGTCTTTGTATTTTACAAATGTCTTTGTAATATATTTTGTTTGCCTTTCCTAGGATTAAGTTCATACCTTAACAAAATTAACTGTTACTAATGTAGGCTAATTCAAAATGTATGCAGCGTTTAGTGTCCCTCGCGCTCCACATTATAGCAGAAATAGCAGTTGCGTGCGCACCCGTCACAGCGGAGTGGCAATCGGGAGAGTCGGGAGTTTTCCCGGTGGGCCGGTAGTCTATTGCAAGTCTGCCATGCGCACCTGGGGCCCAAGCGAGGGAAGAAAACTTTTTTTTTTAAGTGCCTGTCTTTATAGCAAAAAGACGCCCGAAATGAAATAGCTACAGTGGCATAGGTCGTAGGGTGTGAGCCTGGAGTGCTTGATTGCAGTTAATGTGCTCTACGTGAGTTCCAACCCGCCTTTTGCCGAACTCTCTCTTCTCCCTTTTCCCAACACATAGACATATGTAAAGATGTAAAATGTATAACCTAACATTAAGGTCTCTAGTGTTATATTTTGCCAATGAACTAAAATTGAAACCATGATATGGGTTTGCCTTTATAAAACAGCACAAGACTTTAAGAATACCATCCTGTTTGTCCTGCGCGTGATTACTTTGCTCACGCGATCATCATGGTTATCTGGTGTTTTTTCCTAAATAAAAGCTCAAGGGTATATTTCTTGCAAGTGAAGAAATAAGGACAAAAGTATTTTAATTTTCCTATATTATAGTGTAATGTAGGCTAAACATATACTTTTAAAATACTCATTTTCATTTATATGTACATAGGCTAAATGGATTTTACGTCATAGGAATAATTATATAAAACATGAATCATCCTAAAACACCATTGATAATGCACACTGAGACTCTCATAACTAAAAAGATGTTTAAGCCCTCGATTGTCCTACAAATCAGTGCTTTTTCTTTGTTCAACGAGCAGTTTATGGGTTGAAGCTCTTAATTTTGATCTCTCAGAAAGCACGAGATTGATGCATTTAACCTTAAAATGTACAACATTTTCTTGCGGGGGAGCATGCCCCGAACCCCCCTAGTGGAACAGAGTCCACCCAACATAGTCCTATGGGAAAGAATGACAATTTATGAACTTTACTCCAGCATAGTACAACAAAGTTCCTTTTAAATCAGTAAAAATTTTAATCCTATTGAGAATGAGGAGTCACGTGGCGATTTGGGCGGGGGCTGAGCCGGTTCGGCCATGATGGTTGGAGACGCTATCGGTTACCAGCGGCAACGCCTTTAGTATGGCGTTAAATCAAAGTCAAAAGAACCGAGCGCACAACCGATGCTGGCGCGCGCGGTAAATGACTTTCGCGAGAGGAAAACAGATCCATACGTGAGGAAACGGGGACTCGCGAGCTCATTCATAACCCGTGCGCGCTCGTGACATCTCCTCTGTACGCAATACAAGCCCTCGCGCGCGCGCATGATCATTCTACACGCCCTCGCGCTTGATCTGCTCTCGCCTGCTGCTTTTGCTCGCTCAAACAAATGTTATTTTTGACAGTCGAGGGCGGGACTCCCTTTTCCGGAAGTCGGTTGTGATTGGACGCCTGTCCAATGACTTGTAATTCACTTGACTTGAGTTGAGACATCACTTAATTTGTTTTATTTATTGTGGTTAATTAATGTGTAATGTAGTTTAATGCATTCTTAATATAGAACATATTCTTACCAGATACCAGATAGTTTTAGATGCATTGTGTTGTTAAGAGATATTTACAGACTGTAATGACACATTTCCATGGTTATTAGCATTGTAAATCTTCCAAAATTCTTATTAATTTTACATTATAATAAAATAAATTGTTCATTATATTTTCTATTAAATGTAAAAGGGGTTCAGGCTTCTCAAGTTAAGATACAGAACACAGCATATTATAGTTTAAAAATGCCTTTTCAGAATTTGCTCCGAATACAGAGAAACAATATTAAATCCAGCAAATTAATAAACCCAGCAAAGCTATAGACCCCTTTTGCGCCGACGTCACAGTTACGTCACGGCGCTAGCTGGAGGCAAAACAAAGTGAAAACTGCAGGCGGCCAATGCAAATCAGCACAGATTCGGCTACATAATAAGGAGCTTAAAATACATTTATTATTATTAAATATCATCGTATTGTGTTGTTTGGTGCTAGTATCAATGTAAAATGAATATGCTGTATCTGGACATTTTATTTCTAGAAAATATTCACATGATTAAAATCGCACCGTAATGTCACTGTTTACATTGTCGTCGTCTCGGCGCTGGCTCGGCAGAACTGCAGATCGTACACACAAGTCTTGTACAGGACCATTCAGCACATAGTTATAGGCATCTAAAGATTTATATGCCCTCAGTTTCTCTTTACGATCGGTTTCTCTATAAGGTAGGTGTCGAAGTCAGGCCACTCAACCGAGGTAACGTTAATCCTGTCAGATCGTCCATGCATTGAGTGAGCGAGCGTGTAGGCGGCTGACGGGTCGACCAATCTGGTTCTGTCCGTTAAAATTAACTTTTGAAAATAACAATCGTGGTCCTGGACACTGAGTGACCTTACACATTAAGATACAATCTGATTTTCTTCAGTCATTGTTAAAAAACAAGCTAACAAAACTTGCTTACTTGCATTAGTTAAGCGGCCAGAGCGCTCATTCTGCCTCCACCTAAGCTCCGCCCACATAAAAACGTCACCGTGTTTACCAACTGTAAAGGTGTCTATTACAACATTATATGGTGATCTTAATCATCTAACCTTTTGTAATATAATAACTTAAGAGAAAGAATGAGGCAAGTAGTACACAGCATAAATGATTAAACCCCATCTGCACATAACACATCATAAAAAAATGAAATACATTCATGTTGCCAGAGCACCTTTTACATTTAATAGAAAATATAATGAACCACTCAAAATTGACATAATAGTAATACACAGGATGAAAACAAAAAGCTCACACAACAATTCTTGCTTATTGATATAAACAAGTAATTTATCTTTTATCCAAAGCCCTTGTTATATTTACAACTATTTAATGGACACAAATCCATTTTAATTTTGGTGGGATAAACATAAATAGTGGTAAATGGTAGAGGTGAACTACAGCAAATATGACTTTTTCTCAGATTTATTTTAGATATTTTAAGCCAATAGCCCAAATCATAGTGTTTTAAATATAAAATGTAATTAAACATTTATAAGAATTTTTACAGATGTACAATGCTAATAACCATGAAAAATGTGTCATTACAGTCTGTAAATATCTCTCAACAACACAATCCAATCACTAATACTTTCTGTTAAAAAAAGTATCTGGTATATATTCTATATTAATAATGAATTAACATCACATTACACATTAATTAACCACAATAAATAAAACAAATTGAGTGATGCCTAGAATTACAACAAGTCATTGGACAGGCGTCCAATCACAACTGACTTCCGGAAAAGGGGAGTCCCGCCTCTCGACTGTCAAAAATAACATTTGTTCGAGCGAGCAAAAGCAACAGGCGAGAGCAGATCAAGCGTGAGGGTGTGTAGAATGATCATGCGCGCGCAAGTGCTTGTATTGCGTACAGAGGAGATGTCACGAGCGCGCACGGGTTACTGAATGAGCTTGCGAGTCCCCGTTTCCTTGCGTGTGGATCCGTTTTCCTCTCGCGAAAGTCATTTACCGCGCGCGCCAGCATCGGTTGTGTGCTCGGTTCTTTTTGACTTTGATTTAACGCCATACTTTAGAACCCTATGTTAGAACCCACAGAGACGTGACTAAACATTCCAGAGCTCTTTAATTTTCACGCATTTATTATTTTCGCGCATTTATTATTTTGGCAGAACAGAGACGGATCTAAGAATACGAGAAAAATGGAAGAAAGTAAAGCAATGCAAAAAGATAAGGCGAAAGAAAAGGGACCTTACAGGAACAAACTCACACTAAGAGCAAAACAGCTGTATTTGGAGAAAGCAGCATCAAGTTATTTGTTCTTTTGCACTAATAACAGTATTATTATTTTATTATTATTACTTATGTTGTCCATGAAACTTATATTGTCCATATATATATATATATATATATATATATTCAGTTCTCAATAAATATTGTTAAGCCATATCAAGTTGTTTCAAACATTTATTTTAAAGAAATAAAAAAGTAATGAACAAGGCACTCAAACAACACTTTTGCGTATGTTCGTTAAGGCACAGCAAACAGTGAAAATCGTATACTAAAGGCATCAGCCAACACATGCAATCCAGCGTCTCCTCGTCACAATACTCTCCCTGATGCTCTGTCCATTTCGATAACCTAAAAAACTGTATTCCATTGTTCCTATGTTTTCCATATGTCTCGTGTGAGTTACTGGAGGAGCTTTTAACGCAGCAGTGACTTCCATGCATGGTAAAACAGTGCGGAATTGCGAGAACTCCTCTACTACTCAAGCTAAAAACACAAGTAAACAATACTGTTTTGCCGTGGGAATCCAACCAACATGGCGGAGAGGGGAGGGGCTCTGAACAATGATGTCAACTCCTCATTATCAAAAATCCTGTCGGTGACGAGAGCAGGTGATCTACGAAATTTCCCTGTAGATTTTTGGGTCCCACTCCGCCCCTGCCCATTACTATGGTTACTAGGCAAGTCAGGTACAGAACAAGATAGTACCTAGCCTAGTTTAATCCGCTGTGGCCACAAATGACAGAATTTAAACCCTAAATTAGAGCTTTTCTGTTAAAAGAACATATTTTCCTACTGGTCTTTTCAATAGTATCTGGCAACCATGTGCGCGCTCTCTCTACACTGCTGAAGAAGCGCGGATTATCTGAAAACACAGACAAGCTGGAGTGCAGCCTGCAGCGATCTTTAAGATTTTCCACTTAAAGTGTCATTCAGTCGGTCTGTGTTCTGTAACGAGCCGTTTGCTGTCGAACTAAATCTGCGATCAAAATGCAGGCTGATATCCAGCAGTGTTCAAACGAGCAAGAATGCAATGTTTCCTGACTATCCACACGATTTCAAATGTGACATTGATTTTATACAACAGTAAAAAACAATAGATAAATGGTAACATTAATGTACATGTACTACATTTAAAACAACATTGTCAGGCTTGCTCTATAACGAAATACCGGTATGTGGCTTTGAACGAATACGTGAGATTCAATAAATGAATGACTCAAAGACTCAAGAGTTATCGCCACCTAATGGCGATTTTAATGTTTTTTAACATTGCATATTTAATGAGCATTGTTTTATTTAAAGCATTATTTATTTTTTAAAAGCTATTATAAAGGTAAAGAGTGCAGTATAAGTGGAAGAGAGAGGATACAGGGGGTACGGTACTATAAAACATTGGAGAACCACTGAACTTAGGAAAAGGGATAATTATGTAGAACTGCACAAGTGCGAAAATCTCAATAATTTATCATATGCTTAATTGAATTGGCCTAGAGAGAATAATTATGACATTTTCTGTCTAAAGACTACATATAAAATAACTACCAAAAGTAAAGTAACTGCAGTTTGACTAAAAGTTGACAAAAATGCTAAGACTTGTCAACTACAACTATAAAAAACAGGATGACTCAAATGTGATTAAGACCAATAAGCATTTTCATCTGAAGACTAAGACTTACTTAATCAAAAATGACTGGCAAAATTTACACTGGCCTACACACACGTGCCGCTACAATGCTGTTGTGTATGTATTAAATATGATTGATAATTTAAGTAAAATGTTTTATTTAATTAAATTAGCCTACTGAGTACATAATTATTTTCTTGGGTTTGAAATGTATACTGATTTGACATTTTCCCCTCATACTTCGGTCAGAATGTGAATGAAGTTGGCATTAAATTTGATTTGAAATGGCTTTAAAAAGGTTTTAAAAAGCCTTGAATTTAAGTTGGAGGATCCTGGGGGTACCCTGATGACAGACACATAGCTTCTAATATATGTCAGACAGACTATGAGTGAACGAAGACCTACTATAATATAAAATTCGGTGCCCGCACCATTGGATGTGCAGTTGCCGCAGTACAGGCTATGAGTGAGCCAGATGGCATATAGATATATGCAGCATAGATATATACACGGCTGTGCAGCTGCAAATGCGTTTTACATACAGGCTTGAGTAAATCGAAGAAAAGGAGTTTCCGAAGACATTTGTAGGCTATGATAAGAAAAACTACTATATTAAAAATATAATTTTTTGCACTTGAAAGAAAATTCTAGAAGTTTAAATCTATTGAATAAGTTTGCACTATTCTATAAATATAGGCCTAATAAGTTGCATTATAATATGCCATAATGTATGAATTTCAGGGATCATTTCTTTCGTGTAATGGAATTTCAGGGGTCATTTTCACTTTCATTCCAACCCCCCACCGCCCAGCCCCCCACCTGTTCCTTATTTCCAAATCTGAAAGTTGGCAACCCTAAGCTCTGCCCACCATGATTATTTAATTTAATATACAATATATATATATATATATATATATATGTATATGTATATATATATATATGTATATGTATATGTATATATATATATATATGTGTGTGTGTGTGTGTATTATATATATATATATATATATATATATATATATATATATATATAGACTTTTGGAGAAACATCTGACACAAAGTTGCTATTTTTGTTGTTTCTATTTTTCTTTTATTAATTAATATGTTTAAATGTGTTGCCCTCATTAATTAGTTATTTTATGGTGTGGTTGCTCAGGCTGGATCTTCACAGTTGGTTTCTGTTTTTTGTCTGTTATAAGAGTGAAAAGCATAGCCAGCTGTTGGGTTGAAATCCACACAGCAGTTGGAATGTGTGAAGTGTGTGAGAGTTGTGGAAGTGGTTTCCCAGAGGCTGTTTGAATCTGCATTTGTGTGAAGCTGAAGAGATTTTCTGTACCGTCAACTTGCGTCAAGTCACCTTTATTTATGTATAGTGCTTTATACAATACAGATTGTTTCAAAGCAGCTTTACAGTGATAAAAGGAAAAATAATTAATGATGCAAACAATTCATTTCGGCTGTACAGCAACTCTAAATGAAATCAGTTCAGTATGTAAAGATCATCATTTTTTTAATCAGTTATTTTTATCTACTGTGATGTCGTCATCCATCTCAGTTCAGTTTTCATCCAATAGTGTGTTATTGAGAATTATAGGTATGCAATAGAGCTAACCGATCTATTGCATGAAATATTTTAATTTAAACACAATTCAAATACTGGTCAATTGCTCTATTCATCTCCTGGCTTTTAGATGTCTCTCAGCCTCTCCAAGTCAGGCCTGATGAAATTACCTATATGGGGATATAAGGGCACTTTTGAAACAGGTGTAGGTGTCAATTTTCCCATTTCCATTGTCCATTGGAGGTCCAGTTAGAACTCTTTAACTTCATACGTGTGTTGCTTTGGGATGTTGAAATACATTTGTGATGCTGGCTGTTTTTGTTAAAGAAATAGTTCACCCTTCAGAAAATATGCACTTATGTTGTTCAAAAACAAAAAGCTCAATAAAAATACCTGTAAAACTTTAAAAAGTGATGATTTGTAAAATCTTTTTTGTCTGAATTGGTGGATCCAGTTCACAAAACCTGAATGACTGATTAGTTGACTGATGCGGCTCTCAAGTTCGCAGTGATTCACTGAATTATAAGGAATAAATTTAATTTCAGTCTGTCACACAAAATGTTTGTTCGTTGTTTTGCTTCCCTTTTTGAAGCTTCATTGTAATAGGTCGAAAAAGAGAAACCAGCACATTATTCAAAATTTCTGCTCTTGTGTTCAACGGTTCCTCACAACGCTTTTTTAACAGCACGATGTGTGTTTCAGACACTAAGAGCTGTGTTTCAAGTAGAGGCCCTGTTTCTAAAAATATTTGGCAGGATAGCTGATTCACAGCCGGCTCCCGTGGGTCTGATCATTTATTTTGAGCGGGAGTGGAAACGGAGACGAAGGTTGTTCATGGGGCTGGAACCGCCAGTGAAAGACCCTCACGTGACGCCAGTGCAAAGGAAAATAACCGCGAGGTAGATGACAGATCAGCGTCCCGCAAGGGCAAAATTCGATGTACATTGACAGGTACAAGTGCTGTGACGACAGACTCATTTGAGACAATATTCCATGATTGCCGGCCACGTGAGGTTCCCCTTCAGTCAATGGACAATTTGTCGGATCTGGCTGTGCCTTTCGGGGTCAGGGGTCTTCTTCTCCTGTGGCGCCACAATGAATACAGGGCTAAAGTGCTTTACAAGGACAAGCTGACGGGGAAGGGGGAGATCAGAACGGAAACTATAGAAGTGCTGTGTTTGTAATTTTATACAGGTACTTCATGTGGACCCCATTATGCAAATAGCATGCCATAAGCCTTGGACCAAAAACTCTGCTTTTCTTTAGTCACTTTTCTTCTTTTCTTTTTTTAAAACTAAAAATGATACAAAGCCCCTCCATGAACAGACTTTATATTGCACATTAAGAACACATGGTCCGAGCGTCGACCCGGCACTACTTCACTTCCAGCTGACGTTCTTTTGAGCGCAGGAGCTTTAAGAGGAATGTCCTGCAACCCCCTTCCTCTGGTGCATCTCACTACCTCTCCAGACAAATGGAGAGCTGTCCTCATGATACACACAGTCTACATTACAATCCCAGTACTGGATGCCATTTTTTTCACGGGTCAGCTTGACTCAAGGTGTCTTATGTGCCGTTTTGCCCTGGTCAGGTGCCCACAGAGCGTGTAGATGAAACGTTTTATGATGGAGAGCGGCACAGAACAAACGAGGTTAGTCATGGCCGAGACACGGTGTGGAATGTGTGTGAGGCAGGAGGAGCGAACAGACTTGAGACAGAGGCCTGGGAATGGGCAGCCTTTCAGGGGAAAGGGAGATACTATAGTGGACATTGGAGTTTATTGTTAATATTTTTGTTCTAAGTTTTTAAAAGTGTTTTTATGTGTGGGTGTGTATATATATATGTGTGTGTGTGTGTGTGTGTGTGTGTGTGTGTGTGTGTGTGTGTGTGTGTGTGTGTGTGTGTGTGTGTGTGTGTGTGTGTGTGTGTGTGTGTGTGTGTGTGTGTGTGTGTGTGTGTGTGTGTGTGTGTGTGTGTGTGTGTGTGTGTGTGTGTGTGTGTGTGTGTGTGTGTGTGTGTGTGTGTGTGTGTGTGTGTGTGTGTGTGTGTGTGTGTGTGTGTGTGTGTGTGTGTGTGTGTGTGTGTGTGTGTGTGTGTGTGTGTGTGTGCTTGTGTGCATTGTTTTGCTTCTCTCTATGCACTCCATAAATAGTTGATCTCTTAATCTAACAAAAAAATGTCAACACAACTCTCGATATTCTGGGTGGTCTGCCAGGAGTTTTGAAGTGGTTGATAAAATGTTCTGGTGGTGTTGCTATTGGGCAAAATTGTAATATTTTTTTTTCACAATATTCTTTAAAGGGACTTTGTGTGAGACATGGGTGAGGCTAGCCCCTTTTAGGGTGCTTCAGCACCCTAAAAAGGAGCTCAGCACCCCTAGAAACTTGGAGCAGAGATATGTCGTTATTCTGAAAAATTTTGTTCGTCTTTGACACGGTTAAATAATGCCCAAAACATACTCAGTAGTTTGTGGTTTAAAATGAAATGAAAACATTTCTCTTTCTTTCTAACGTTTACTTCTTTGTACCTGCATCTGCTCAGCACGGCCGTCATCCAGTGCCAAACACACGCAGAGTTATGAGAACCCGGGCCGTTCAGGTAGTTTTGTGAATCAACTAAGATGCTCCAGAGCTGTGTCTCACACTTCTTTCCTTTCAGTTGTTCCGATTTCGAAACCATATCGGTGAGTACTGGAGTCAGTATCCTGAATCACAATGGTACACCTATAATAAATGTTTATTTTCGGACTGTTAACTTTTAGTCCAGCGTGGCCGCCGCTGTGGAGGACGTTAGCGGAGTGGCAATCGGTAGAAGTCTGGAGTTATTCCGTGAGCTGTTTGTGTTCCAAGGCCTGCCAGGGCCTGCTCTCGTATCGAACTCATACATTGCAGAGTTTGCCATGTGCTCAACTTACCTAACATAAAGGGCTCTAGTATTATATTTTGCCAACAAACTAAATATCGAATTCAGGATATGGCTTTGTGCCTATATAAAACAGCACAAGACTTTAAGAATAGGCATCCAATTTTGCTGGGTGATTTAAAGAAAAGTGTGCACTTTGCTCACGCGATCAGCATGGTTATATCTGGTGTTTTCTTCTAAATAAAAGCTTAAGGGTTTATTTCTTGCAAGTGTAGAAAATGACAAAAGTATTTTAATTTTCCTACAGTGTAATGTTGACTAAAATATACTTTTGAAATATTCATTTTCACTTATATAGTACATTTATAGGCTATATGGATTTTACATCATAGGAATAATTATATAAATCATTATTACATTATTATAATAATTGTTTGGCATCCTAAAACACCATTGATAATGTAATGTGGACTGAGACTCTCATAACTAAAAAGATGTTTGAGCCCTCTTTATTGTCCTGGTACAAATCAATTCTTTTTCTTTGTTCAACGAGCAGTTCATGGGTTGAAGCTCTTAATTTTGATCTCTCAAAGAGCATCGAGATTGATGCATTTAACCTTAAAATGTAATAAAATTTCTTGCGGGAGCATGCCCCCGAACCCCCTAGAGGAACAGAGTCCACCCAACCTAGTTTTACAAATTTGTTAATATTTTTAAGGTTGCCTTTTTTACTGCTGGCTGGGGAACTACCGATGAAAATTAGCTCTTTTAGCTAACTCGGGTACATTTTCATTGTTCTTATGTTGATTAATGTGTACACTGTCCCCCTTACAAATAAATAAATAAAATGAAAGAGAGAGGAGCGTATATGGGTGTAAAATGTGGGTGGTGGCAGTGGGGCTCATTGGGTGCTCAGCACCCCTAAAGCTCTGACCCGAGAATCGCCCCTGGTGTGAGATTTACTCCCATCTAGCGGTGAAAATGTATCTTGCATTCAAACAAATTGTGCTCTCCAGTGCCCCGCTTTTCAAATGCGCGTTCCATCTACGGTAGCCGCTATGTACCAAAAAGCTACGACAGGATGTCTTCTAATAGCACTTTGTCCAAGTTTCCTTCAGTTGAACAGGTTTGTAATTTCAAACAAACTGCAACTTGACACAGCGAACAAACAAATGTTACAGTATGAATTACTGACTGTGAAAAATATGAACTATTGTTATTAGTATTTATGCCTTCTTTATTAATTACATTAATTACTGGTTTCACAAAAGAAAGAGGACAGACTTCTTCAGTTGCATCTTGTTTCTGTTTATTTGGTAACTTACAGGACTTCTTTCTAAATGTGATATAAATATGTCCTGTAACTAAGTTACAGGACATATCGGGAGCTTTACCACTCTCTTGACTGCCAGTAGGCTACAGATATTTTCAGTCAGAGAAAAAGAGGAGATTCCCAAAAGAAGTTGCTTTATTTTATGGTAGTCGGGTATAAAGAGACTATTGTACTGTAGACTATCTGACAGATAAAATAAAACTACTGGCACTGAAATATTACTACAATATTATAATAAAATATTGTACTGTAGGCTATTTGACAGATAAAATAAAACATATGATAGCCTTGATGATTGGTCTGATTTCTTCAAACGTTCACCATGTTTGTTTGTTTGTTTTTTTTACTATGCGCAAACAATGCAAGAACAATCATATGCTCTATTATTATCGAGATTTCTAGGTTACAGAAAGTAAACTAACAAACCTTGTTTTTAGCGCCTCTTCTACTCTAATAGCTGCTAATGTTATTTATCAAATAGTCTGTTTAACCTTTCACTATAAATGTTCTATTGTTTATATTATACTGTCTATGGGGCTGTTTACACCTGGCCACTTCATGTGTTTTCTCAGATTCGGATAGCTATCTATTTATCAAAACGATTCCATTTACACCTGGTCACACATGTGTTTTTGCGAAACGGACATAAATCCGATCTTCAATTCCCGCTACATGCGGATTTAATGAAAGTGCACGTCATTCGAAAGCAACAGATGAGCTGCATTTTATTGATTCATCGGCTAATTTCAAAATCTGCAAGACGCGTTAAGAGAGAGCGGCAACAGAACTGGTAAGATCATTTTGTTTCTTTACTTTTAATGAAGATGGTAGTGTTAATCGTCTGCGACTTACTTTCACTCTGATTTGCGATAGATTGTGGTGGCCGTTGGCTTGATAGCTGCTCATCTGAGGTGATGCGTGTTGCACAGCGTCGTCATATCTGACTAACATAGCCTATAACACACTCTCACGTGTTTATTTTTTTAGCATTTTTGGAGAGTAGTAACATTTACATATGTGGTTTCAAAGAACCAGATGCATTTACACTTGTCCAGTTTCGTCTGGAGATGCAGCCCAGACCACCTCCTGAAAGTGGTTTGAGCAATCGGATTCAAATCTCGAATTCCCATCTCGAATGCTGTTTCGGGGGGCATTTACACCTGATCTTTCACGATCTGGATAGCTATCCGAATCACAGAAAACGCATGAAGTGGCCAGGTGCAACGGCCACTATATCTACTGTCTGTAAATGCTTGTAATTAAGACTGTAACATTGACTCACCTGTCGAGGAGAAAGTAGGACTTCAGGACTCTTCTGAAATCTTCTCCTTCATTAGCCATCCTGACATTTACTCTTGTTTTATGTACTATGCGATCACGTTTCCTTTTCCATTCAATTTGGGACTTTGGCGACAAGGATTTCTTCTCTGTGGTCTGCGCATACGTATTATCCGCCATGGAAAATAAAATTGCAATTCAGCTTTTTAAAAATGCCGGGTTTAAGACGCTTATGGTTTTAGACAAGGCGCCTCTCACTTCTCTGCTTGCGCTCTGCAAACATCAAATGATTTTTGAACGTCAAATGATTTTGGAAATGATTTGTCTATTACGGCTTTGTCAGACCATATCTCAGTTACAACTGAGAATGGTCTGGTTTTAACCAGGCTAAAGAAAGGTGAGAAATCAGCCCAGAACTTCATGGGAGGAGCTGGCCAATGACCTAAAAGAGTGACCTGGGACCACTGTTTCCAAGGTTACTGTTGGTAATACAGTAAGAACGTCATGGTTTCAAGTCATGCACTGGCACGGAAGGTTCACTTGCTTAAACCAGCACATGTCAAGGCCCGTCTTAAGTTTGCCAATGACCATTTGGATGATCCAGAGGAGTCATGGGAAAAGTCATGTGGTCAAATGGGACCAAAATATAACTTTTTGTTCATAATTCCAATAACCGTGTTTGGGGGAAGAAGGATGAGTACCATCCCAGAACACCATCTCGAAACTGTGAAGCATAGGTGTGGTAGCATTATGCTTTGGGGTGTTTTTCTGCACATGGGGCAGGGCAACTGCACTGTATTAAGGAGAGGATGATTGGGGGCATGTATTGCAAGATTTTGGGGAACAAGCTTCTTTCCCTCAAAGCATTGAAGATGGGTCGTAGGCTGGGTCTTCCAACATGACAATTACCCGAAGCACACAGCCAGGATAACCAAGAAGTGGCTCTGTAAGCAGCATATCAAGGTTCTGCCGTGTTCTAGCCAGTCTCCAGACCTAAACCCAATAGAGAATCTCTGGAGGGAGCTCAAACTCCGTGTTTCTCAGCAACAGCCCAGAAACCTGACTTATCTAGAGAAGATCTGTGTGGAGGAGTGGGCCAAAATCCCTCCTGCAGTGAAACACATTCAGGAACACAGTGCACGCTGCCAAGTCCATAAAATAGACATATATTGATAAAATAGATTCACTACTGAATCATTAATTTATATTTTCTCAGCAATGATGGGGAAACGTCAATGCTGGCAAATGATTATGGTATAAGCGGGATTAGTCCACGATTAGCTGTGCATTAAATGACTTGAACGCACTCCACTTTGCATCCTGCGGTTATTTGCCTCCATTTTATGCATTCAAATCAGCTAGCCATGGATTAAACCTTACTTATTATCGGTGTTGAAAACAGTTGTGCTGCTTCCTATTTTTGTGAAAATAGTGATGTAATAGAAAGTTCAAAGGAACAGCATTTATTTGAACTTTTGAGTGGTATTGTAAATAGTCATGATCAAGGCAGTGAAACAGTTTCATGTACTTACATTCTTCACATATAAAATGTTGTGGCCATTTTTTCATGCAGAATATCAAAAATGTGATGCTTCTTCAACAATAGCAAGCCTCTTCTCAACAGCAGAAAGAGTTACGCAAAGTTTTTTTAACAAACCTCTAATCTAAGTGTGACCAATAATAATAATAATAATGCACCACTAGTAGTGATAATACAATTGTTTTTGTTTTTTTGCTTTTTACTGTGTTTTATTATATTTTAAACTATGCTGTTGTTGATAATACCACAATATGGATTAGGCTTCAACCTGCTTTGTTGTAGTGCAATGGGGTGCCTAGTTAACGAATATAGAAAGTTTATTACAAAAGTGCAGCAGTTGCAGGTGCTGGCTTCTGATCTAAAGTGGGGTTAGTGCCCTGAGCACAGATAAGACAGAGAAGTGTGATCGGACAGGCTCGTCTCAGCCTTTATCAGGCAGCTGGAGGCTGTCACCGTCAAATATTAGCCATAGATATCGGCCACCTGTCCCTCCAGCACACACTGGTAATAGTTTCCCTTTGCTATACTGTTTTCATATCAAGTTGTCCTTGTGCTGTCACAATCTTTCTCCCTCTTCTTTCAGCACTCCACACTTTGACCTGTGCTGCAACCTCAAATCCAGCTAAAGCCATCTCGGCCATTTCATGTTTTTCCATGGTAATTTCATACTTGCGACTTAAGTAACTAATTCATCATCTAACACTTCAAAATCAGCTTTGATCTCTATGGATTGTCAGCCTGACATCATTGTTTTAAACGTCTAACATTTTTTTCAAGCCACCAGTTGTCCTGTGGAAAGATGCAAATTGCAGATGCTGTGTAGACTGGTGTGTGATGAGTGACCATTTATAGCTGTGTTTTTATTCTTTGTTGCCCTGGGGGAGGGAAGGGGTGGAGTCTGTATGCTCATGCTCTGCATTCTGGCCCTCTGCGAGCCGTTTGTCTGAGTGTAAAGTGGAATTAGGCGCTCGGCCCTGCCAAATAGCACACACTCAGATGTGGGCCTGTTTGCCTTGCACTGGGTTCCCAAACTGGGCTTTGTAAGTTGATGAAAAGCTAACAATTAATTTAATCAAATGTAACATTCAAATAAAGAAATGGGGCTGTACAAGTAATCAAAATGAAACTCTGAATAGCAAAATATCTGATTAAATTTGTTTCATAGTGAAGAGTGAAGCACTGTGTTCTATTACACAGTTGATAATACAGTGTTTTCAGAGCTCAGTTTATGGTAAATGTTGCTTCTCAGGAACTTTAACATGCATTTGATTGGCTCATTCGCATAATTTTCAAAGTTTTTGGTGGACAGAAATTTATGGCACTTCATCAGTATAACAATTTTTGGGCCAAGTCATGCAGCCCTATATACACCGGACAGAAGTTTGGAAAAATTTAGTGTTTTTTAAATCAATCTCTTATGCTCACCACACCTGCATTTATTTGATTTGATACTGTAAAAACAGTAATAAACAGTTGTGCTGCTTAATATTTCTATAGTAACATTATAAATGTGTTGCTGTCATGTTTGATAAATTTAATGCAATAAAAGTATTAATTTCTTTTCTTTTTTTCCCTGTAAAAATTGTACTTACCCCATGGTAGTGTATCACGGTTTTCACAAAAATATGAAGCAGCACAACTGTTGTCAATATTGATTATAATAAGAAAAAAATTGAGCAGCAAATCAGCATCTTAGAATGATTTCTGGTGGTTCATGTGACACTGATGGCTGGAGTAATGATGCTGGAAATTCAGCTTAGCATCACAGGAATACATTTTTAAAGTATTGTTACATAAAAATCTGTTATTTTAAATTGTAATAATATTTCACATTTAATTACTGGTTGTGCTGTATTTCTGTCAAATAAATGTTGCCTGTGAGCATAAGAGACTTCTTTCAAGAACATTATACAAATCTTAATTATTCCAAACTTTTGATTGGAAGTATACATAAATAGGGTAACACTTTACAATAAGGTTCATTAGTTAACATTAGTTATTGTATTAAGTAACATTAGCTAACAATGATCAATAAATGTGATACAGTATTTATTCATCTTATTGTTAGTTAATAAAAAGCTGTTAATTGTTTGTTTATGTTAAGTTCAGTGTGCATTAACAAATATAACCTTTGATTTTAATAATGTATTAGTAAATGTTGAAATAAATATTAACTAAGATTAATAAATCCTGTTCATTCTTAGTTCATGTTAACTTAGTTGACTAATTAACCTTATTGTAAATTGTTACCATAGATAAAATGAGATGTTTTATCTGTTTACCATGATGTGACCATTAACCAGCATCAGAGAACTGTGAACATGCAAAGTTTGTGTTAAATTATTAAAATATGAACTTAAAATCTCAGGGAGTACCTGCAAGAAAACAACATCTGTGTTTGATGACAAAACCGTTTGGGAACCCCTGGTCTAGCATGCCACATGCTACCCAAACACATTGCCCTTGTCCATACGTGTGTTCCCGGCTCAGTCATTAGTCCCCATCATTGAGTCCACACGCGCTAACTCGGCACCCTGTGGAGGTCATTTTTATCTCCCTGTGAAACATAAAGCCCCCACAGCAGCCACGTGTAATTGAAGTTGTGGCCTTTAACACAGTTTTTCGCCAGCATGCAATAAGAAGCTGGCTTTTCCTTCGGTTTCCAGGCTGAGGTCGAAGCCCTGGGAATCTCTGCTCTGTATTTTTCAGGCTCCCCTTTCACGTCCCAATACATCTGGATAATTGTCATCCAGACCCAAGTTTCTTCTATTGAGCTCTCATAAAAGTCTTTATAACCAGTGGAAGTATGTCGTCCTTTAAATACTTGTCAGTTCTTGGCCCTTTAGCTTGCGAAAACAACGCCTGCTGAACGTGTCCTTTTCATAGCTTTTCAACACTCTGATTTCCAGACCTTTCTGCAACATTTCGTTTCTCAATTCGTTTACACCGAGAAGACAGGTGCTGTTTAAAATGAACATGATCTGGGTTAATTTGGAAGGACAAACCGTGCTTTGTTTCCAGTGAACCTGTGGCCGTTATATAAGGTGAGATGGAGGTTTACACTCCTCAGAACTGACGGCTTTAAATGTTTCTGGAATAAATCCCATTGAGGTCTGCTTTTTTTTTTATTCTTAGATTATTTAAATGTATTCTTAAAAATACACTTTAGGAATGTCATATATAAACTAGCATTGAGTGCTTTATTAAATATCTTTGTTTTAGAATAAAGAGCTCAGTAAACGGAACTTAAAAACTTTAAAGAATCTGCTGACTGGTGGACATGGCAACATTATCTGCTCAACACCCAACTGGCTTCTGGTTCTGAGATTCCCAGAAAAGTATGTCTCCTTTGGGGCCATGGCAGAACAGCAGAGCCAGCCAAACCTCTCTTTTTCCCATCGCTCCAGCCCTTCATTCAGATAAACCGCTCACTCACTCACTGCTCCAGTTTGTGGTAAATGTTTGTGTGCCATTCACAACATGTTTTTTTTTTACACTCATCTGGAAACCCAATACATGATGCCTAATAAATGTCATGTTTTGTACTGTTTGAAATAATATTAATCAAATACTTAACAATGGAATGCCAAAGCTGACTTAATTAAAAATAAGTAAATACATAAATAAATATATGAAGAAATGTAAAAAACTACAAATAAATAAGAATTTATAGTTGTATTTCCTTATTTATGTATAATTGTATTTTTTCACACATTTATTTGTTTATTTATATTTATCTATTTCCACTTTTATTAATTTCAACATTTATTTATGCATTTATGTTTTAGTGTCTACATTTATTTATTTCCATATTTATTTATTTCAACATTTCTTTCTCCGTATGCTAATGAGGGGGCGTGTTTAACTCAGACATCAGCAATCGAGCTCAGAGTGGCAGTGCTGAAGCTTTGAGGCCACAGTGACACCTTGCGGTGTGTGACTAAACGAAGCAAGCAAGAGGTGTACGGCAATATCACATTTTAAGTTGTGTATATCACTCTAACTGTATGTAGGGTAGACTGTATAGGGTTAACACACATACCACACATAAACAGAAACTGCGCTTCAACAGGTCTGATAGCAGACACTTGGACATGAAAGCGCATGAATGTATCCATTATTAATAACAGTGTAAACGCGGTGGATAGGGCTGATTGCTTGCGTTTGGCTTGCGTTTATATTGACGATGAGACTCGCACATCAGCACAGAACGCAGAGAGAAACCAGCGCACATTTCACTGACTCCCACGCAAGCATATTGATCAATGAATTTGAAAACGCAACTCAATATGCAGTTTACAGTCGCGTTTCATAATTTCGTATGCATAACAGGTGACAATTCAGATGCTTAAAACTTAACCCATGTCATTGATGCTGCTCTTAGATACTGATTAATCACAAGTTACCAATTTTGAATTATTCTTAAATCAAACAAAAGGGCTCATGTAAACGCAGTGAGCCACGATATTTTTTTTATAGATATGCCCCTGTCAATGTAAGTCTATGTGATTTTCCACCTCAATTAGACTTGCGATTAACAGAATGCATTGCAGATTTCCTGGAGGTCTTGTCTGATGGAAAGACAACCAGACCACCACCTCAGGGCAGCGTTAACTGTCATGCTATTGCAATCGGTAGCAATTGACCTATTGACAGCAGGGGAAATGTCTGTTCTTTACCTGTCTGAAAGGAGTACGCTCTGTGTAAGTGTAATATCCCCATCACTTTCACTTGTCGCCCCAGGCAGTGACAGAAACACAAGGGGAGGAGATGGGCTCTTAGATGAGACAGCAGTTTAGAGATATTACTTACATATCTGAGATATCCAGTCTTTCTAATGCTACATATGAAGAGTTCAGATGCAAAAGCCTCTAAATGCCATTTGAAATTTCTTCTAAAATGACCATTTTTATCAAGCTTGTATATTTAAGTTCAGTAATTTCACTTAAATGACAATTAATAGGTAATCTTCATTGCCATTTAAGTGAAAATCACTGAACTTAAATATACAAGCTTGATAAAAATGATCATTTTAGAAGAAAATTTCAATTGGCACTTAGAGGCTTTTGCATCTAAACTCTTCATATGTACAGCTCTTGCAATCCTTTTTTAGGTCTCAGATGGTCTGGTTACGGTTGATCTAAACCCTACATTTTGAACTTCTGCACTTATTCAGCCTAAACCACATTGTGTATTAACAATCAGACTGAGTTTTGTACTAGATTAGCCTTAGAATGTTTTTTAATGATGACTCAATAAAAAATCTTCTGTTGACTACAGTACAATATTTTCATTGTGAATTATTATTATATTTGCATTAGAGTTTATATTTTACACACTACTAAAGACTTAAATTTTCAACTGTGTTATTTCCTTCTGGAAATGCAAATATTTATACATATAATATTTTGCATGTTATATGCCTAAGTATTTGTCTAAGCTGCAAATGAAGGAACACAGTTATGCATGAAAATCAGAAAAGCTTTTTGACTCTGGCCATGCCTTAAAATTCCTGATTTGCTGCGGATTTAGTATCATATGGTCTTAAAAAATAGTGTTTAGTGTTTACGTGTAACTGTACTTGGCGGTGTAAATAGATTACCATTGATTACTTAAAGTCATTGAGTTGCTGAATTTTGGTTTCATTTTAAAACGGAACCTCATAATAAGACATCGAAGCCCGGTGAGTCAAAAATGACCATGAATGTAGGTTTGTTTTCCAAACAGAAATAGAAAAGATGAAATGATTTCAAAAGAATTTCCATTTACAGTTTTTGTTCTAACTTTGTAAATGCTGGTTATATTATAGTGGAATTTGCCATTTAAGTTTTGACATGCAATAGTTAGTCTCATAAATTGTAGAAAAACAATGTATGCAATTGACATCTTTTGTAACTACTAAGAGCTGTTGGCTCTCAAAACCTCATGGTGGCAACATGTGATATCCCACAAACTCCTTCATTGCAGCTTTCCCCGAGGGAGACCCTTATCTCAATCTGGCAAACGTTTTAGGAGGTTTTTCATTTCATCTGACTCTCATTGGCTATTTTCCGTCCTTGGCCGGCTTTTGTAAACAATATTCTGGAGCTCACCTAACAGAGCATTTCAAAGTTAATTGCCGGTCATACTTCCTGTACACAAAAATGTTTGTCAAATGCTTCATGATAAGCAATAAGAAAGCAATAAATATGAGAATGGTGAGGTTGTCTTTTATGCCTGTTCTAGTTGTTAAGGATCTGTAAATACAAGTGAAGTCACTTAATTTCATCTCACTTTGCACTGAAGGCCAACCCCAGCTGTTAGAGACCACACCATACATCATAACTGGAGTATGTTTACATTCCTTGTTCTTCATTTTCAACCAGCCATGAGCCATCTTTCAAGATGGTGTAAATCTACAATAATTAATCCAATCAAACTCCTAACATCCTTTAATATAAAGTGATGTTCATTGTGTGCAGAGGTTGAGAAAATCTAAAATCTTAAAGTGCCCCTATGCTATTTTGATTGCTAATTTTGTTTTGAAGCACTCCTGACAACATGTTTACATGCATTGAAGGTAAAAAAACACATCCATTTCCTCATATATACAGTATTTATATAGTTTGATTCTCAAACGACTTGTCGGATGAATAAGTCTCTCTAAATCCCTCCTTTCTGCGAGCCTACTCTGCTTTGATTGACCAGATGGCCCAGTCTGTTAATCATTGGTCTACCGCTTACAGCGCATGTTGGAAGCTAAATGTCTATTACCATAACTGAACTTCAAAACCATAATAGGGGCACTTTAATATTTGCTTTGACAGTATTTGATTTTATGCATTTGGTTTGTTTTATTTAACTAAAATATTATTGATTTAAATACAACTTAATAACTAGGGCTGTCAAATGATTAATTCGCATCCAAAATTAAAGTTTGTGTTTACATAATATATGTGGGTGCACATTATTTTATATATAAATACACACACATGCTTGTATATATTTAAGAAATATTTTTATGTGTATACTGTATATAGATTTATATATAATTTATATTATATATAAATATAAATATTTTATATATGAATAATATTTTTTCTTAAATATACATGCATGTGTTTGTATTTATATATATATATACAAAATAATTATACACCGTGCACCCACATATATTATGTAAACACAAACTTTTATTTTGGATGCGATTAATCACGATTAATCATTTGACAGCACTAATAACTATATAGGACTAAGAACTGTGAATCAGAACTAGTTTGTTTCTCAGTTTGTAAAAAGAAAAAACAAAGCAAAAACTTGGTGTTACGTTACCAAAAATGTTAATTTGGTCAGCATTTACTCTCCATCTCATTTTTAATTACATAAAATAAGATATTTTAAATATGTTGTCATTTTATTTATTTATTTATTTACCATATTTGATGGTTTCAATGTATGCATGTTGATGTGTAATGTTTATAAATGAATAAAAGCCTCAATTAATTCTGTTTATTATAAAAGAAGCGATTGCGACTTTGATCAAATTGCTTAATTCTTATGGATTATTTTTACGATGTCTTCATAACTTTTTGAAGCTTAAAAAGGTTTAATACATAGACATTCAATGGATATACAACCAAATTAGATAACATAAAAAATATCTACATTTGTGTACTGAAGTCATTCAGATTTGGAACCACATGAGAGTGTTTATACAAAAAAGATAATAGTCTGTTTTTTGTTGAACTTGGACTTGGAAATGTATAGGAGGGTTTCAAAAGTAGACTAGAAATGTGAATATCTGCTCTTGTCCAAATATTATCATTTTGAATGAGGTGCAACTACTTTTCTTAGAGAATATGGTTTTACGTTACCCACATTATTCCTGTGAGTGTTTTGCTTCATTTAAAATTGTTTTGTTCATAGTTATGTCCCATTCGCTCATTGGAGGTTCATGTTGCATCTGACCTATAATATTCCTTTAATTTCCACAGCTCCAGAGCTGTTAGTTTTGTGGAATATTCACGATCCATTTCCGGAATTAATGGTGGAAAGCAAATACGATTAGCAATAAAACAGCCTCCTGTAAGACAGAGGAAGTGAAGGCAGGGTGAAGGTTATCTTACTCTATCTCAGCCCACTTCCTGAAGGTGAATACATTGGCACTCGTGAGCTCAGACCTGCTCGAGAAATTATAATCAAACACATTCTTGCGCTTCCAAAGCATGTCCTGTGCTCACTACACAAGGCCAATCAAAATATTATTCCTCAACTTCTTTCGCACCAAAGGGCCCTAGCTGGCTCAAGGAGAGATATCGATTCTTCCAGGGAATGCTTTCTTTATGCCACTCGCCTTGGAGAGGCTTTTTGTCTGAGGGCTGGAATTAAAAGAAAGTATATGATGGAATGCTACTTGTGTTGGCCTCTTACCGAATCATTTTTTCCCTCATTAGTCGACATTCCAGAAGTGCATGTTGGGATACCTTAAGCCAACAAGCCGTAAAAGGGAAGGAGGGATATGGAAGACTGCAACTCGCTGAGAGTTCCCCTGTGCACATGCGAATGAGAGACCGGCCTCTGTATTGTATAGTGCTCTGACAGAAGGGAATGCGTTTATGTTGAATGGAGAAAACAGATTGCCTTTTAAAGAGTTTGACCTGCCGTTCCCTCATTCACCAAGCTCTTTCTCTCACACACCCAATATTTACTGAGACGTGCATGCTTTTTAAAGTACCTGCTGTTAAAAAGTGTGTTGTTGGGCATTGGAAGCACGTTTTTTCATTCAGACATTGAAAATACTGTTACTCCATATTGTCGTGGGTGCATAGGGTGCTTTACTCCGCCTTTGGTGGAAGCCGTTGCATTAACCAAGGCCATCTTTGGGCTGAAGGGAGAAGAATTGGAAGGAAAACCGAGCACTTCTTGTGAAAGTTCAGGGCATTTGTTTTATCCGCACGCCTCTGATCTGTGAAACATGCAGTGCTGATCGGTCTGTAAGGGGGAGAAGGCCTCGGGACCAACCTGCGAACAGAAGACCTGGAGCGGGAGGGTCGTAAATCTACTCCAAGAGTGGGCGTACGGGCCTCCAAAGGAGAATGAGATTTCAATCTGTGAAACGGCTCACCAGGATGATTTTACTCTGATTTGAAATGGAACAGGAGAACAGGACTCTGGTGAGTTCCTGCCTGTGACTAATTTCTTTTTCACACTTTTAAACATCATCCATCAACATGTCAGCTAGCCACTGGTGTCTGTGGGACACAGTAGTGTGCTGTATTCAGGCTGGCTCCAAACCTGTGCCAGTGACTCCTTCATGCTCCCACTAAGCACAACGTCATATCAAAGCAGTGTGAAACCAGGCATGAGATATATTTTTCACTGGAAGTCCCCTTTGATTCGACATCAAACACTTTGGCTGTTGCAGTTCATGGGCAATTGATATCTATCAGCATATAAAACAGTTTAAAGAATTTCCGAGCTGCTCTTTCCATACAGCAAATGTATATGGTGCAGAGCTTCAAATAAGGCCATAAAATAGTGCACTTGTGCTCTATTTTCCAAGCAGTACTGATGATCTTTGCCACTGCCAGACCTCTAAAATCTAATTTTTGCTTAAGAATGAAAATTTGGTTTGGTTTTCTGTAATCTATTCTACATTGTTGGAATAGTCTTGAAAACATCTGAAAAAAATGTTTAAAACTACATGCTCTTATTCAGTAGTGTTTTCTCTATTTTTTATTGATTAAGTTAAGTTACATTACATTATATCTTATTACTAGCCTGGCTAACGCCAGACCCAATTCTCGTTGAGACCTGGGTCTGGGAACCACATGTTCATTTTCCCGTATTTGAGGCGTGGTTTACGAATGCCCGGCGTCATTTATTGGGTGCCAAGAATGTCTATCAAATGCGCCTGTACCTAACTCATAGCCAATCGTTTAAAATTAGAAAAACGCAAGTATTAAGTACAGTTTAACATAAATGTTGAAGTTGTTATTTGCATTGGAAATTGTTTGCGCTTGTACACAGGTTGAAAAATTAAAAAAAAATTACATTTAATGACTTAAGTGTCAACAACTTTAATCGGGTACGTGTGCACAGCTGAAAGTTATGCTACTAAAGCGGCAGCTGTATATTGATATTAAAAAGCAAACTTAGTGGCACTGTGACAACCACAGTAGGTAGTCTATAGACATAATGATATTAATAAATACCACTTACCATTTATAAGTTAAATAGACTTCATCGACGACGATGCCTAGCAGGTTGGTACTATACAACTCCGTGGCTAACATGTCTTGCCACTTTGCGCTGATCCAGGCCTCGGGACTGCCGAAGTTGGTATCGACAATTCTTTACCGCATTTTCTTTCTCGGGACACAGCTGAGCGACAGGTATTCCAAGGTTGACCGCCTCCTGTACTGGTCCTCCATTAGGGCGAATTAATGGCGAGGCAACAATAACTGCTGGGGTCTTGTGAAGTTTAACACCAAAAGCTACTCTTTTTTTTTTCAAAATAAACTTGCATTCTAAAACTACTAGAAAAATATATAAGGCTGCATCAAAAGGTAGCTTCGCATCTGTTGCCATGTTGAATCCATATTAATAAACAAACTGCTTCCGGTGTGACGCATAGATGTCTTGCTGCTCCCTCCCCGTTCGGTGATTGGTTCCCTAAATGAGGCAAAAATCTGGACCATGGTATCCATACTGCCTTTCAGCGTGAATAAAAATGTATTGCTAAAAATAAAAAAAGGTAATTATTTTGTGGAATCCAGAAACACACTTAAATAACATTCAGTTCTTAACTTCTGTAAAACTGAAATGTAATTATTTTAATTGTTTAAATTTTAGTTGCTTATTATCTGGTCTCCTAGTTTTTGTAAATTTAAAAAAGCTAGTTACTATCAAATTGTTAAAGGGGTGATGAACTGAGAAATCAAATTTTCCTTGAGCCTTCAGTTAAATCATGTTTACACCATACCCTCATATTAACCTGACATGTGGCTTCAGATGACTGTATGATGGGTTTTCCAGACTTTTCCTCTGTCATTCAGATGATATCTTTCATCAGATTGCGGATTTAATTTGTCGAGACGGATTTGGAAATGATAATGTGTTGGATGAACGTCTGATGAAATACTCCTACCTCTTCATTTATCCGAGTGATGGCTACAATTATGGGTGTACAAAATGTTATATACTTTCGTGCATATTTTTTTTAAATTTTTTGGAAACATTTTTTAACCACAAGATCTTAAGCCCGGTTTTGTGGCATCTAAATGGATCCAATCTGGCATTAGCCTTACGTAAACAGCTATTAGAGTGACTCACACAGCCTTGAGAGGAACGAGTGTGGACAGTATTTGCAGACTCTGACCTTTCTAACCTCCTTGGAGCCACCAACTGAGGAGCGCACAAACAATGCAGGCCAGTAGCGGAGTACGACAGCGAGACATGGCTGGCTGACACGGGACTGCGGTTACATCTCCCACAGACATAAACAGTGACGATATAAATTTCCTGCATTCGGTCTTTTAATGGGAACAGCCAACATGTGCGTGGGCAGGGGGAATCCTTCGCTCTGCAATTCCGGGCCAAGACTCTCTAAACCTACAACTGATCTCTCAGCTTTCACTTTACCTCAGTCCAACAGCTGGTATACAAGAACACTGAATAGTAAACTGCTAAGAAACCATGGAGGATTTTCAGAACAGAAAATCCAGCATGATGAACAGAAATTGCGACCAACTTTTGTTCCCTATTTTGACGTATTTGTTTGAGTGAAACGGTTTCATGAAAAAGAAACAAGATGGCACTTGGTTAATCTGAAGTTTATTTGATTGTAGAAAGTTGTTGGTGTACAGGTCATCAGAAAAGAGATGCCATGGTGAGCACTGCAGGCATGTAAATGTTTCTGATTAAAGATTATGAAAGGCACACAATAGGTTTTGATAAGCAGTGATCCTAAAGTTCTGTTGGTTTGTTTATAATTCGGGTGCGAAGGAACCACTTGATTCACTTTAAAATGTCTAAAGTTTGGGTTCATGTGAGTCGAATTTTGCACGTTAAATAATGTGATTAGGATTAATCTCATAACGAGGCTATATGGGCTAATATTATTATTTGTATACTATTAATAATATTAATTGTTGAGCTAATTAACCCGTTTGCATAGCTCTGTGTTTTACGAATGAGATGGAGACAGCAGCTCAATCTCTAACATACTTTTTCAACTCGTCGTTTTGTTCTCCTACATTTTCATCTAGTAAGTTAACAGAGAGAAGGGTTTGTGTTTGTGAAATGCATATTAAGACGGCACTCTACAATGAGAGGAATTACCGTCATCTTGTTCTCTGTAGGTCCGCCACGTGTAGCAGAGAAGATCGCTGACCGGCAGACCGTCAGAATCGGACGGACCATAAAACTTCAGTGTCCCGTGAGGGCGATCCGCCACCCCTCATCATGTGGACCAAAGACGGGCGAAACATCCACAGTGGTTGGATGCGCTTCAGGGTCCTTCAGCAAGCCCTGCGTATCAAAGAGGTGGAGGCAGAGGATGCTGGGACCTTCATTTGTAAAGCCACCAATGGCTTTGGCAGCGTCAACATTAACTACACCCTCATCGTCATCGGTAAGCATGTTTAGCCTCTTTTTCATTAAACCGCTCAAAATAGCAGTTTATTCTTGAGAAAATGGGTCTCATACAGTAATATTTGTTATTTCATATTTGTATTTTCCGGAGAAAAATTCCACCTAAATGTGTTCACAATATGAATTTGTTTTTAACCTTGTTCTAATGCATTTGGATTATTTTAAAGGGGTGATGAACTGAGAAATCAAATTTTCCTTGAGCTTTTTACATCTAAGAAGTCATCATATTATAAGAATATCCTGTAAGTTTAAGAACTGAAAACGTCCTTGTTAGTCCAATAAAAGCTTTTATTGACACCAGCCTTAGCAAACGACTAATTTTTCAAAGTGGGGAACTATGACGTCAAAGAGGATAAAACACCACCCCCGCAGAAGAAGATCAATGCCTACTTCAACACGCCTACTTTAGCCCCGCCCACTGATCCACGCAAATTACACGCATAGCTAAATAACATAGGTGACTACCTCGTGATGACAAACCGGGTCGAGCTACTGAGCAGTACAGAATATTGTGCAGCATCTGGTTGTGGAAGAAGAGAGTGGCTGCATAAGCTTCCTCTGGATTCCAATTGGACTGCATGTTTAAACTTTATATTTAATGACGTTCCACTCCAGCTGATGAGGTAAAACATTGTCCGTCTGTTCGCTTCATTTCACTGAGGATTGTTTTGTAAACAAGACTGGATTTGCAGACCGATTAAGAGTAAAGAACGGTGCTGTGCCGTCTATATTGGATCCGACAGGAATTGTGCAACACATGGACTCTGGGTCGAATCATTCCAGTTGCCATTTTACAACATTGGACGTTTTCAAAACAATTTCCCCCAAGTGCATCGACGGGTGAGTTGAAACTCATTATAATATGCAAAACTGTTATCCACTCACAGCAGTGGGCGTTTACTTCCAAGTCTTCAGTGCGAGACGCCCATAAAGACCAAAGCGTTTTTCAGGTAGGCTAAAAACTTGGGTACAAAATAGCCTATTACTTATTCATTTATGCAAAAATCAAGCAAACGTCATAAGTTGACCTCAGACAACAATATAATAAAATTTAAAAAGCCAGTTCATGACCCCTTTAAATGAGTGACTGTGTGCCCGAGGTTAGTCATTTGCATAAACTTAAATGTAATAAAACATCCCAAACGATCTCTATATAAGGTCTTTCTGCACAGCCTTTCCTTTACAGCCCTTCGTCACTCTCAGCAAACATGAGACTCTCTACAGATGTGCTTTCACTCGAGGGCAGCAAGATTCTCAAAGTCAATTCATACACAGTTCAAAGGGCTTTTAGCTGTTTTTGCAGATCCTTGTGAATGGGGATCTTTTTGACAATGTTGCGAGGAAAAAAAATGCAAAAACTTTTTCGTTTTTAGTACATCGTTGTAGTGTAAACGGATCCTTAGTTTGGTTTTGTTCTTTTCTTTGCATTTCTTTTTGCTCCCTTTGTTTGCCCTGTGTATTTATACCCTTACAAATTTATACCCTTACTGTATATGATAAAATATATTTTAGATGAAGAATCCATGTATACAATTTGATCTTAAGATGATTATAAGGACACCCAGAGTATGCCATTGTTTTTTTTTTAGTACAGTTAAATTTAGAATTAATTTATTAAACTTATCAATGAATCGCGATTTTGTTCGTCAAAACATTGGAATGCAGATTTCCCAAAGACCCATTATCTCTAATCTTAACTTTTTCAATATATTGAAGGCCTACCTGGCTGAAGCATTGACATAGAAAACAACCAGACCTAAAAATGCATAATGATGTTTAAATAGTTGATCCCGTTTTTTTATTTGTATTATTCCTTCCCCGCAAAATAAAATATGATGTCTGTAGCCATGAACAGCAATTTTATTTGTTCGGTCAACCAGAAATGGGCAAATCAAAATGAGCACAAGGAACCGTACAATACTTAATCCTCAATTCTCTGATCATTCTTGGTTTTCGATGGCCTTTTCTCAGACCTGTCATCCAGTAGATGGACCTTTGTTCTGCTGTGTGTAAAGTTTAGAGGGCTGAATAAGCACGCTGGCCACTCGCCAAGTTAATCAGGGCTTAATTTGGCCACGTTCCACGTGGTGATCCGTCCACTTGCGTGAGGAGGGGCTCTAGGCCAGTCTTGTGATCTCACCAACCCCTTACTGACTTTCTGAGGACATGAACCCTGCTCCAAGTACATTCATCAGAGATGGTACACCATCAGAATGGCAAATCACCAGGACCTTCTACATGTAGTCACCTTAAACTTGAAGGATGATAATGTTAACCAGTTGAGTAATTTGGGACTGCAAAAGCATCCATCTAAAGTAATGCCAAGTCTAAATGGAGGCCCTGGTGGAGTGCCTCTTTTAGGGGGAGTTTTATATTAGCTGGACTAAGTTAATCATCCTTTTATTTGCCTCTTAGTTGCCTCTTAGATGAGCCCTATGTAATGCAAGACAATGGAGCTTGATTACAGGAATTGAGAACATCCCCAGCAGTGAATGGGCTGTTTGTTTTGTAGTGTACAGTGGGTCATTAGTAATCTTGACCCCTGCATGTACATCTCTTAGAGTAACGGCTTCATAAACCTGCTGTATCCCCAGTCGCCTTACTGATAACTGGGCATAGAAAATCATTTTCCTTTGCCCTGTTAATTATTGCATTTTCCTGTTAAAGGGTGTTGTATAATGTGTGTCAAAGTGTGCGTGCTTATTTATAATCTCCTGTGATTAATATCTGACTGATATATAAAATACAGACAAAGTGAAGCTGATTCTAAATCAAGTCAAGAGACCTTTTTCACAATAAGTGACACAACAAAATGACGACAAAAACAAACAAAATATAAATTGTTTGTCAGCCTTGTCAATGAAAGTAAAATTTACTTTGGGCATCCATATAATTTGATCCATAAAATGTATTGGATATATTGCTACTCTCCTAAACAATTAAACAGTGGAAATTATAGCAGTGTGATAGTAATGTATCATAGTATATTTATAGTAATAATTGCTTGTTTTTAAGTAAAATAATATTAAAGCTACACTATTTAAAATTCTGCACTTTTAGTGCCATTTATTCAAAACAATGGCATGGCTTGATTGGCTTGATTTTGTGGAATCATAGGATTGTTTTCTTCACCTCTATAGCTGGTGGAGAATATGGCGTGACTCGGGCAGAAATAGTATTCATGGATGACCGGTCATCAGTGATGTGCAGGTCAATGTATAAACAACCCGCACCCGACCGACGTTTTCAACTAACCCACCCGTAACTCGGGCTACAAAAAAAGTAAGAAATATTGTACCCGACCTGCTTCCTGACCGTATTTTTTAAAAGTAGTAAATGCTCATCGTAGCATCATTGGGCCATAGACGTGTAACAACACAGCATCGCAAGAAAATGTGCACACAACAAAGCCAGCACTTTGGTCATCATCTTTCATTATTTCGGTAAATGTCTCCCACACTTTTACTCTTTCTATTTGTGTATTTGCAGAGCTTCCACTCCCCAGTCTTCACCTTTCTCTTGCCGCCTCCATCTCTTTGCAGATTGTAGTGATCATGGACAGTGAACAAATCGTTCTTCTGAACCGGTTCTTTTTAGTGAACCAGTCGAACCAGTACACTAAATCGAACTGAATCGTTCTTAACAGTTCGCTGTCTTGCGTCAGTGCTGATCCACAAGTTACTAAAGTTACTCACTTTCAGACATGCCTGACAGTCCCTCCGAATCGAAATAAACCAATATCCTGGAGTATATTTTACTCCAGTAACTCCAACAGTTCACTGAACTGAGACATGTTGGTGCCACTGCTCAGAGACGTGATGAGCACGAGCAGCTGATACATCTGCATACTACCGAACGCACAGGTACAGCGGTTCTCAGATCACCAGTACAGAACAGAGAACTGTTTAGACTGAGCTCTGTGCATCATCTTCGTGCCAGTTATTCAGCCAACAAAGTGTAGGCCTGTGTATTTCATAGAAAAATGTGTCTAGTACTATATAAATACAAAGGTTTATTGGCATCTTTTTTCAAACTTCCTAACCGACCTTGACCCGAATATCATTAAAAATATTTTTCGAGGACTCATAACTGCGGGTAACCGCGGGTGACCGCAGGCACAAGCTCATTTGGGATCTACCCACACATCACTGCCGGTAATGTATTAAAGATTTTATTAACGTTACTGAAGCCGCTGGAGCGTAACAGACGCCACTGGAGCGATTGCTAATAAGAGAAGAGTGTGACACACGTCTCGAGAGAAGTGGAGCTTTAAAGGAGCATTTCACCCATTGCAACATTAATCTTTATTGAAAATGGATCATATATGTAGTCGAAATGTAAAATAATTTTTTTATTTGGTGCCCTCTTGACCGAGAAAAGACAGAAAATAACCAAGGGGCGCATTTGTATTAAAGAACTACAGTTCCCACAGTGCCCCGCACTGCACAGCTCCAGAAGCCACACCCACTAACCCACCCACCGGAACAGCGCAAACAGAAAACTCACTCTTCCGTCTACAACGCTGAACATTAGCTGTCACCAGAGTTTGAAATTCATTTCAAACAAAATATCTAGTTAGTCAGCTGTGGCGAGCAGGACGATCGAGGGCGAGGGATGTAGAGGACGGCGCGTTGCGCTGAGGCCGGTGGCGTGAGTGATAATGAAAGACACCTGTGAGGCGCACGCCGGTCTCTCGTGTCTCCACGGAGGAGCGAATGCAAAATGGGAGCAACAACGGCAGATCGTGTGCTCGCTCTGATTCAGAGCTTTCCTTCAGGAGAAATTGCCATCGTTGAAATTCTCTGCAGCAGACAGACTCTGTGTCCGTAGGCCGTAGCACACAGCGAGAGCACAGGCAACAGCAATCCGCACAGCGCCAGAGTCAGTGCGGGGTCCTCGACCGACAGGCAGCCGTCTCATGCTCCTCCATCAGCCTCAGCTGCTCTAAACTATACTGCGACTCGTAAAGATAGCCACGAACATCGGATTCGAGCAGCAGACTTTCAAAACCCTTTTCTTCAATATCATGTTTAGTTTCTTCCATCATTATCATAACTTATATCTCCACAGCGCTTGTTAGCTTAGCTTCCAAACAAGATGGCAGATATTGATTTCAGTCTCTGCAAGTGAAGTCCCACCCACTGATCTGTAATAGGCCTGTGGGTGAGTGGGTCCCACACCCTGGAATAATAATGAGCTAATCTTTGTAGTCTGATATCATTTCAATGAAATATGACTTCCTGCTTATTGTGACGCAAAATGACGATTTTTACGTCACATGAAGCAGGAAATAAAATTCTTAAATCCTTATTTCTCCCATCTCAGGGGGAAATAAGGGAATAAACCATGACCATTCAAAAATATGACTGGGTTTCTAAAGATACAAAGCCTAATGCAAATGGGTGAAGTGACCCTTTAATTATACTGCAGACACCGCATGTGCCTATTCTGTCATGCATTGTGGGGTAACACAGCGCTGTTTTATCATATTAGATACATTTGAACGTGTTTAAAGTTGTTATATACCAGTTTGTGCGTTCGCTCGGCTGACACTTGTTGCACACTGCAGTGAGCTAGATCGATATTAGGCCTAGTAACATGCTATTTGCGGTAAATCAAGAAAACTAGATTTAAACAAAAACACTAACTGTGTTGAACTGACAACAATGATTAGTTTTTTTGTAAAAATAAAACCGGAAATCAATGGTATCGGGGGTATGATGCATATCCTTGTTAAAACTGCCTATTTCTCTGGATTTAAACATTCTTGGAAACATTTTATAATGTAAGCACACAAATCAACAAAATATATAACATTGCTCTAGTGGTTTTGGGATATTCTGATTCAAACACCTTACATAGTGTGCCTTTAATACACACTATTATTATTTATTTATTTATTTAGATAAGGCCTTGTGGATATCTGAATGTGCTTGACATTTTGTATGTCTAATATATGGTCGAACTTGCCATTATAACAATCCTCAAACCTGTCCTAGAGACCCCCATCACTGCACATTTTTTTATGTTTCTATTATCAGTCACATCATTTTAGGGTTGTACAGTCATCAATGAGCTTAAGAGTTGAATCACGTGTGTTGAGGAGGTACACATTCAAACATCCAATGTCCTCAAATTTAAACGTGGCAAATGACTGTTGTAAATCATTGTGTTCTTCGTATTTTCACATATAAGTAGTGCGAGGCTTGAAGTAAGTCAGGAACCAAATGGCATTAGTTTACTGTCAGGGATTGTTGTGTCGTTGTGTTGCTCATGCATCTAGACAGCATCACTGATTATTATGGGTTCTATCCTTTCTTGCATCATTCGCAGCTCACTTCTAGTGTAGACACGTTTTAGGGTCCAACTGGGGTCATTTGACCAGCTTTATTGTATGGAAATGCTGGAATCGTGTGTCAAAAATTTTCATAAATACTTAAAAAGGGTAATAATAAAATATCAATAATGAAAATAATAATAATAAATTTCACTCAAGCTCTTTGACAGAATTCAAAACATCATAAAAGTTTTTTCTGTGCTGTTGTTCAGATTTCACACTCCAGTCACAAGATGTATCAGTAAATGTTTTCTTTATGTCGAAAATTTACACTCTATGCAGGCTATCGACAAACCTATTAATCTGAAATTCAAAAGGTTGGCTGGTTATTCGAAGGTATTTAAAAGGAAAGAAAAGAATAGAATTAACATAACACATGAAATCTACCCATTCCCTCTCAACTTGCAAGGAGATTCGAAGCAGGCAATATGAGAATACAAAAACAAGCGTGTATAAAAAGTCTTCTAATAATTGAGCATGAATGAGAAGTTCTTGCAGCTGAAGGCAGCAGTGAGCCCTGAACTTGGGTGAGTAGGAGGGGCAAGGACGGGCAGCTGCCAATGACCACCTCAGTTGAGTCAGCTGCACCCACTGTGCTGGGACGCCCAAGATGTGCCAGGACGGCTTTGATGCACCAACCGCTTCCGCCATGTCTGTTTAGTCAGGGCCCTTGAACTTGGATGATTTGCTAATCCTTCTGCTGGCACTACCATCTCTCAACATAACTCAATCGGTGCCAGTGGAGTTCGCAGTGTAGTTTGATAGGTGTTACGTTGTTTAGTAGTGCTCGGAAAGCCAAGATTTTTACAAAGATATTAAAGATCGAAAACATCTTTGACATGATTCTATGAAATGCCAAGTTTTATCAACATCTCTAGGCTGGTATTGTATTTAGAATAAAGCATTTTTATATTTGTAGATGTCAGATTGTTACATGTATTTGCTTTGGCTTTTAGAGGAAATTACCCTTGTGGAAATAGTTTTATGAAGATGTTATAACATCCACGTTATGATCTTTATATGGTGTTCCATTGGGTAAAATAAAGTGACATCCATGTTTCATTTAGTGGAATGAGAACAATGAATGTGAGGATTTAAAGTAATCTATTCATTTCTCAAGATGTGGTTTCAATAATTAGTCAAGACCATCTGAACTCTTGTTTATTATTCTATATGCACTTTTGAATTCAGTGATTAATATTGACACCTTTTCCCTATTATGGCTGCTTCTTCGCACCCCGCCAACTCCTCTATCGCATACCGTGTTTCATTTGTATAAATATTTTCACAGTTTTCCTTTCCATCTTTGTTATATTTCATGGCACTAAAACACATGTCTGCACAGAAGCCAGAACTGCATTATACCACGATCTGTGAGAAAAAGAAAAAAAAAGACTTTCCTGATGTTTTTCTTGCGCTCTTGAACTGTTTTTTTTTTTTTTTTTTACATTCGCTTGAGTTTGGCTTTCTCTGCCCCTTTTCACTCCATTTAAAACCTCAATTTCAGGAAAACTCGGACAAGCAATTTCTAAACCACTAATTAATCCTCTAAATTCCAAATCCTGTTCTGTTAGTTAATAGATCTAATCAGTGTATGCAAAGCATGTCAACATCAGATCCTCTCATGTGTAAAACACATTTCCACTGCCTCAAAACCAATAATATTTTGGAATTGGACCTGTGATGTATTGGTTACATGTTTGAGTCATGGTGCTCATTCAGGGATATCTCAGGTTTGAAATCCAGCTTGCAACATTTCAGGTTCCATTTCCTTCCATCTGCCCATAAAATCCTGTCCTATCTGTCCTGTGCCTACGTAGAAAATACATAATTTCAGTATTCAAATATTTTATTTGCAGTTGTTAAGAGTTTAAAATGATTTTAAAAAGCACATGATTTCATAGATCCATTTTAGGTTCCATAAAAAACTTCCAGTGATCAGTTCTGTGGAATACTTGATTCTGATTGGTCAGATTACACCATTCAGCAGGTATCTTATCCCGATTATCCCTACGATTTTTATTTTGGTGAGCTAATAAATTATTAACTCAAATCATTATTTTTTTTACAGTTATTTAATTATGTCATCCACATATGCGGACTCAATCTCTTGTTTCAAACAAAATGCAGCCACTGCCATTTTGAGACAATTGTTTTGTACACTGTAATGGATTATAAGGTAGGATAACAATACACATATCGTGTAATAAGTGAATGTGTCGTCTGTCTAGTTTAAACTTGCAACTTGCCACAACTGGTCTCTCCGGAAGCTTTGCGTTTAAAGAGCTAATAAAATATTTAAACTCAGTATCGATATTTCATATCTAATTATTTACTTAAAGTAGCCATGAAATAAGCAGAATAATGTACATCCCGCCGTTGTCATCGCAAGATAAACTCCTTCAGGCTTATGTAAGTAATATGCGATAATAACCGCTTGAATGTACATTATCCCTTATCTCACCTTTTTCCACTATGAAAAACCTATTGTCCAATGGAAAGGTTTCATGGATGCTAATGATTCTTCATGATCTTTATATCTCGCAATTCTGACCCAAAAAAAGGTAAACTGTGAGATAAATTTTGAGATAAAAAGTCGTAATTATCTTTTAACATTTTTATAGAGTGACGAAAAGCTGTAAGAAAAGCATATGTGTAAAGCCCTTTTGGTGATGGTTTGGTTGTGTTTTATGTGACTGCACTCTGGTCGCTCATTTAGAATTCTTCAAATTCACCAACATCAGAACGATGTTAAGAACAAATTCATGTGCGTATGAGCGTGTTGTGAATTAGGCTGAGATTTTTCGTTATAAGTTCTCTTGTCCGTACAAATACAAAATAATCCACGCAATTATTAGTGAAGGAGACCCATTGTGCTGCTATTCAAACATCTAACATCTTCATCTCAGTCCTTGTATCCTAACATCAGGTCAAGTCATTAGTTATCCGGGAGCTTTTACGTAGTAGAACAACATGTGTAGTCTGTTTCTGTCCTGTGTGGCTCAGTGATCAAATGTCCCTGTGAGGACAGAAGACCTGTGTTGATAGGCCTCATTAGTGGCTTTGCCCTTCCTCAAACCAGATGGCAAACACATTACTGTCCATCTATCATAGGCCGCTTTGGCTTTAAGCAGCTCTCTCACTTACCAACTCCTTGCATGTTCCCAGTCCTCTAGGCTTGCTATGTTCCTTTTTACTCCCTGAATGCCTACGCCTACTCATTCACTGCCATCTCCTCTCCTTATTTATTAGCTTTTTTGTTAACATTTGTATTGTTGCACCAGATGCATCACTGGCAAAGATAATGATAAGGAAGGTGGCTTTCAAGAGCATCTAGCGGAAGCAAGGAGTGATTAAGGGGAAAGACTGATTGAAAGAGCAGATTTGATATTTTGTTTCCAGTTCCTGTTCCCGAGTTGTTGTGTTTGTTGGCCTCACCTGCATAAATTAGTAAACTAGAAAAACAAGATCAAGATTAGATTTACCGTCCCTTTGTGATGACAATGCAGACATGATTGTGGAATTGAGACGTGTAGGAAGCTGGAGGAAGTGCCTGTGATTTATAGCGATTTTTGAGTTTGCTCGGGCTGTTGAAGCTGCCGTTCAGCCAACATCTGGTAATGATCGGGGTGCAGGAAAACTGGAGCTTAGATATTCTACTGATCTGATCTCTAGTACAGTGTTCCCTCTGGACTTCAAGGAGGCCCTATCAGTCGGTCAAACTAGCATTGGGTGCTTGAAGCTCCACTGATCTTTCTGAAACCATTCTTACCAAAACGTCACAAGTAACACTCTTTGTTCAGTTTTGTCTGAACTCTACTCTTATGCACTGAACCGTATATTCGATTGAATTGGTGTTGTTTGTTGAAAAATCTTAGGATGTATGCAGATGAGTTCTGATGCATGTTTGTCTGTGGGTTTAGGCTTTGTTCCATTCAAGGTCAGATCTAGATATCTCAGTCTTCGAACCATAAAGTGCTCTGTCTGTCTGAACCATGGCAAAAAAAAAAAACATGAATTTGATTTTTTTAATCATTTTTCCATGACTCTGATGGCGTCGTTGCTGACATCATGTGACCTGCATCTCGGTAAAGTCTGAAAATTTTCACTTGAGTTTCCAAGTTAGACAACCTAACTTCAGTGACATTTTCATTGGTTTCTGTAAATTGAAGAAGTTGAAAGTTGACTTTCCAAGTTGAATACTGAATGATTGTTCATTTTTTTCCTGGTATTTTTCTATTTTTCTGTAGTATATATTATTAACAGAAAACTTTTGGCAGTCTCTTAAAGTATCTCTGATTATTTTTGAACATCGTTTCAAATTCATACTCCCTACATGCCCAGGATATTGATAAGTTTATTTTTTTCAACGCCTGTTCAACAACTGTAGTTTACCAAAACCAAAAGTTTTGAGTCAATAATGTCAAAAATATTTAAATCAATAACCCTTAATAAATGTATCAGTTTCTATAAAAAAATATTAAGCAGCACAACTGTTTTAACATTGATAATATTAGACTATTATTATTAGACTATTGATATATGCAGTACCTAATTAATAATCTTATGTTCAGTTATGAGATCGTATGCACAAGACATAGGCTATTAATCAAAGTGCAAGTTGATTAAAAACTAGTCTTGGAAATCGATATATAACTGTGCAAACCTCAAAAGCGTGCGATCTGGAAAACAGCGATGGCACACACATTGTGTGCCAGTGACAGCCATGTTCGTTTGAATGTGTATGTGCGTGAGCGCGTGTGAGAAAGTAGACACAAACAAATCACCTTGGCTGGCATGCAAATAGATCGCCATAGATGAATGGAACCACCCCACGATGATTTCATCTTTACAGAAGGGGAAAAAAATTGTTGTTAAAAAAAACATTTTCCTGGGGTTCTCAACTCCAGTCCTTGGACCACTGCTCTGCATATTGTGTATGTCTCCTTATTAACACACCTGATTCAGATCCTCAGCTCGTAGGACAGACATAGTCTATTCTAACGAGCTGAGGATTGAATCAGGTGTGTTAAATGACAGAGACATACACAATATGCAGAGCAGTGGGTCGCGAGGACTGGAGTTGAGAACCCCTGACATATTCTCTTGTGTCGATAAGGGCTTTGCAGGGGTAAGGGCTTAAGTGCGCATACGCTGGCGTGCTTGGCTGCCGCTGCTCACTGGGATTAGAGTTTTCCTTTTGGACTGTCTTATTTAAATCTTTTGGACTGTTTTATATACAACAAAGTTTGACCAACCTGGAAGGAAAGTCCTCTGTTTCTGTTCTTCGCGAATTTGTATGGAGTCTTTTCGGATTGTTTATACCATTCAAAGTCCGACTAACCTGAGGGGCTCTTTGTCATCGGGGCTTGGCTAGAGTCCACCGTGGGAGATTTTTATTTTTAATTTTGTTCTGTTGGCTGCTCGTTTTGCTGTCGGCGCTGGCTCATGAAGACGGCTATCGGCAAACAGGCTACCAGTGTCGGCCAGCGGTTGATGAAGCTTGGCGCACTCGTCCTTTTTTGGCATGGCGTTCAGTTATTCCTCCTCACAGCTTCACAGACTCAATTCTGCATCTCCTGGATTTAACATCTCTATTATAAATGAACTTAGAATTTTGCGTCGCTCCCGTTATGTCCACCGGAGTGTACGCAGATGCTTTGTTTACCACCAGCAGGCTGAGCAGTGTATTCCGTCAATCTGGACGCCCGTCGCACAACTGACACGTTCATCAGAGCGCTGCCACCAAGAGGCTATTTCATTCCAAGCGGGAAATGAAACGTGGAGATGGATCACAGCCTACTCCGGCCCTGACAGAGACATTCTGCCACCCTTAACCCAGGACCCCAGTCAAATTTGAACTTTTTAATGCACAATCCCTTAATAATAAGGCATCTTTTATTCATGACCACATCATCAACGAGCATATACACTTCATGTGCCTAGTTGAAACCTGGCAACAACCAGAAGTTTACACTGAGTCTGAACGAAGCCTGCCCCCCTGGCTATACCTACTAAACAAGGCCCGTACCACTGGCCGTGGCGGTGGTTCTTGCCGTTGTGCACCGTGTATCCCCGTGAGTCTGAGCTGTCCCCCTGTCCTTGCCTGTTTACTCTTCTTTTGAATGCCTTGCATTCAAATGCAAACTGCCTCTTTCCACTACAACGCTCCCCTGATTTACCGGCCCCCAAAACCGAACCCAGCTTTCATTCCTGAGATACACGATCTCCTTACCACGTTTCACTCAACCCCAGGGAACATCATCATACTCTGGGATTTTAATATCCATATAAATGATCCCTCTTCCTACTCGGTAGCTGAATTTATTAATCTTCTTGACAGTCTTAATTTCACACAACATGTTAATGTCCCAACACACTCCAGAGGCCACACGTTGGATTTGTTGATCACCAATACCATCTCTATCAGCAATCTCTTGGTGCACGATCTGGGCGTGTCAGACCATAAGGCCATTTCAATGGAGCTTCCCATTCTGTTCCCCCAGTAAGACAAGCAGACAAATTAGTTTCAGGAATCTTAAAAACATCAATCCAGTCCCCCTGACTTACGACCTCTGTCTTCTATCTGCCGCTAATCCCCTCTCAGTCACTGAATCTGTGGATCTTTACAATTCATCACTAAGCACCCTCCTGGACCATCATGCCCCAGTCAAGTCCAGAACCGTCACCTTCAAACATTCAGCCCCCTGGTACACCAGGGAGTTGCGACTGCTGAAAAGAACAGGGCGTGTCCTTGAACGGCGTTTCAAGGAATCAGGGCTTGCTGTTCATAAGTTAGCATATCGTGAACATCAGAGGGCCTACAGCAAGTCCCTCAGTGACACCCGGACCCAGTTCTACTCCCATATAATCAACAATAGCCTTGGTAACTCAAACCAACTTTTCTCAACCATAAACCATCTTCTCAAACCTCGGATCCCCCTACACTCAGAGAACATACAGGAGCGTTGCAACATCTTCATCTCCTTCTTCAAAACAAAAGTTGAAAAGATCCGTTTCCTTCTCTCTAGCCCCGCTGTATCTGCTCCCTTGCACCCGCCCTCTCTTCTGCCTAGCTCCTCTGTTCCCCCAGTTACATTTACTGACCCTCAATCTGGCCCTACACAGCTCTTAAGCTGTTTTACGGACATTACTCAGCATGACATTGAAGACCTTCTAAGGAAGATGAAGCCCTCCACCTGTGCCCTGGACCCTTTTCCCTCAGCCCTGATAAAAAGTCATTCCTCTGCAATAAGTCCCATGATCACCAATATCATTAATCAGTCTCTCCGATCAGGCCATGTCCCTAAGTCTCTGAAACTGCGGTCATAAAGCCAATCCTCAAAAAGCCCTGTCTTGACCCTGAAGTACCTGCCAACTACCGTCCCATCTCCAACCTCCCTTTCTTGTCTAAGGTGCTGGAAAGGGTAGTTTCTGCTCAGCTCCACAATCATCTTGCTACAAACAGTCTTTATGAGAAGTTCCAGTCTGGTTTTCGCTCTGGCCACAGCACGGAAACTGCCTTGGTCAGGGTCACTAATGACCTGCTGATGACGGCTGACGCTGGATCTCCATCGCTCCTCATCCTTCTTGATCTCACCGCAGCATTTGATACCGTGGATCACCACATTCTTCTTCACCGCCTTCACTCCTCTGTTGGACTCTCTGATACTGCTCTGGCCTGGTTTTCATCATACCTCACAGATAGAACTGAGTATGTATCCTTGGGTGCTGCTAAATCGGACACACACTCTGTCACTTGTGGTGTCCCTCAAGGTTCTGTCCTTGGCCCCACCCTCTTCACGCTTTACATGCTCCCCCTTGGTAATGTCATCAGCCGGCATGGATTATCTTTCCACTGCTATGCTGATGACACTCAAGTTTACATTAAAACAAATCCTAATCCCTCTGAAGCCCTTTCCACACTTCAAACCTGCCTGGAGGAGGTAAAGACGTGGATGGCGGCTAATTTTCTGCAACTCAACAGCCTAAAAACGGAAGCTATTCTTGTTGGCACTCCACACCAGACCCGGTCATCCACCATCACCAGCATCACCTTATCTGGTCATGATATCCACCTCTCACCCTCAGTCACAAACCTTGGTGTTAGAATGGACCCTCACCTGACCTTTGAGGGCCACATTAATCATCTATGTAAAACCTCTTTCTTTCATCTAAGGAACATTGCAAAACTTCGCCCAATGCTGACTTTCCCTGATGCCGAAAAACTTGTCCATGCCTTTGTTTCCTCCAGGCTGGACTATTGCAATGCACTACTGAATCGGGATCCCAAGCAAGAACATCAAGCAACTGCAATACATACAGAACTGTGCGGCTAGGATCCTGATGGGCTTGCGGAAGTACCACCACATCACACCCATCCTTAAATCGCTCCACTGGCTTCCTGTCCAGTACAGGATTGAATACAAAGTTTCCCTTCTGTCACATCAGTGCCTCCATGGCACTGCACCACCATATCTCAAACAACTCATCACCCCCCTTTCCTCATCCCGTCAACTCCGCTCTGGACAGGCCAATCTCCTTCAGCCTGCGAGCACAAGGCTTCGTGACTATGGGTGATCGAGCCTTCTGTTCAGTCGCACCTAGTCTCTGGAATGCTCTCCCTGACCATCTAAGGGTCCCTCAGACTGTGGACTCTTTTAAAAAAGGCCTTAAAACCCATCTTTTCACAATAGCTTTTTATGGCTAAGAGTGTTTTTATTTAATTTATTTTATCTTTTTAATGTTTCTGTTTTTATGTTGTAGCACTTTGAGGTCATTAATTTGATGTAAAGTGCGTTACAAATAAAATATATTATTATTATTATTATTATTATTATATACATAAAGCCAGTGGCACCACCACCTTGGTGCCTTTAGGGTTATTCTGCACGACGTGCAGAAACTTAACCCCGCTTTGACTGTCAAAAAGAAGTGTGCTGAGAGCTTGCATCAGTGAGGGTTCTGCAAAAGTGCGCATTCGAGGCACAAATCAACCACAAAGTAAGCGTTTTATTTTTTGGAATTTTTGTTTATCTTTATAATGAAGTTGTCTGTATTAAGTAGATTGTGTTTAACACACACAAGAGTGATTATTAGTTTAACACACAGAGTTATAGAAATTGTACTTGATCTCCAGTAACCAGGGTCGTAATCGCTCGTAGCTATATATATATATATATATATATATATATATATATATATATATATATATATATATATATATATATATATA